>JAQFVV010012792.1:144245-339687 GCA_028023455.1 Epiperipatus broadwayi
TATTTTGTATTTTTAGCTACAAAGTTCTTTATTTATACATTATTTCCACCATCTTTAATTAGCATAATGACTTTCTTTTATTAATCTGGATAAACAATCTATACTCACTTACATTCTGTGGAATTTAACCTTAATTAAATTAAATAGATAATATCAACACAAATAACTTTCATTGTATGTATCAAAAAATAAATTATACTAACTAAAAAAAAACAAACTAAATTGCGTCCATTGACGATTTTTAAATTTTACTTTTTTAGGTTTTTCAATATTACCGATGCCACACCCTTGTAACATATATATGTCAATAGTACAATATATATATAAAGAAACATAAAGTGTCATATTGTGCCCATTAACACAGACTTTTCATGAGGGTAGAATCATCTATCTTTGGAAATACTTCACTGCATGCTGTTCTGTCAAAGAAAGGTTCCAAACTTTCATCCTTTTGCCCAAATGGTAGTGACAAAAATTAAAATTAAAAATGTAAACAAACTACGACAGAGTTCAGAGTGTGTTCGCATTTACACATTATAATATAAATTTAAAAAAATTGAAATAAACCTGAATGGAATTTGAAAACCGATTTATTAATTTTTTCAAAATTAACAACTAACACATATTCAGTAAAATAAAAGGGGAAAAAAAACAACAAACAGTCAGACCGGTTCTGCAGGCTTAAAGAAAACAATAGTAAACTTTTTCAAGCTATTCCTGATTAAAAGATGATATCTTGAGTGACAGATAAAAAGCAGTCATTTTTTGAACAGTAGTACTTTGAATATTGTTTTCTTTCAGTCTGCAGAACTTCTCTGATTACGTTCTGCACATTTTGGCTATAAATTTAACTTCTTTTAAAAAATATAGTTCCAATTTATTAAATAATTTACATAATCTATATTAATCTATTAAAAATATAAGTATAATTACAATTATAGATAGTTTTAATTCTATTTGGGCTTACTATTTGATGATATATTCCTATAAACCACCATTACTGCTATATATTTCAAACATATTGTAATAGATACTGGAAAAACAATATATTAATAATTCCTGATATCTCTTTTGATTTATTCAGATCTTTTTAGACTTTAGAAAAAAATAATTGGTTTGATCAAAGTACATGTTGAAAGTTATTAATATATATTTTTTTCAACATGTTCAACAATGTATTCGAAAAATAGTAGTCTTTTCTCATGCACACAATCTTATATGGTTGTGTGCATGTGTGATAAATAGTTAAAAAAGAAAGTCATACACAAATTTATGAAGAGTAATAAATATACTTGATTTTTAGTAAAATTTAATGCCTATATTTAAAATAAAAAGAGTTAATATATTTTAATTTAATAAAGGTGGATTAGTACTCATTTATTTATATGTTTATTGAAGTGTTTTTCTTGGTAACAAATATTGAAATTAGGGAAGTTGATAAATCAAGTTAAAAAAACACTATTCAATTGATGAGAAATCGTATCAATGACTTCAGAATCATTTGTAATCAGGGTCGTATCAATGACTTCAGAATCATTTGTAATCAAGGTTGTTTACACAGAGATAAAACTCTTTGTAGAGTAGAACCACTCAGTGCAAGCCAGAGTAATCAATGGATGCAGGAAGATTTATACATAAAATCCCTATCTAGTGCCAACTCATCCAATATTCCCAGACTAGTTTCTAGCTTGTGGTTTCATCAGTGAGGAGCCTTGGATCTGAGAGCACTGCATCTAGATCTTGGTTAATAAAGTAAAAGGTGATTACTAGAGGGTTGCATTAGATCTTAAGAGCTAGGTGCAGCACTCTCAGATCCAAGGTTCATCACTGATGAAAGCCACGAGCTAGAAACTAGTCTGAGGATATTGGATAGGTAAGCACTAGCTTCCTGCATTCATTGATTAATCTAGCTTGTACTGAGTGGCGCTACTGTATGGAGAGTTTTGCCTCTGTGTAAAAGGACTTGTATAAGCATAAAGACTGTTAGTCATGTAATGTTGAATCAGAGTTGTACTAGATGTTGTCATTGAAAGCTGACAAGCTCACCACCAATTCAAAACTTTCTATTATCCAGACATAATTGCAAAGTGTTCAATTGATGTATTGTTTTAATTACAGCATTATAAATATTTTGTGCGGATAAAAATGTAACATATTTTGGCTTTTAAAATGTTATATCATTATTAATAAGATAAATTTGCGCAGCTTTCAAAAAAGTATTTCAATATATTCAAAGAATAGATAGATATAAATGTATATTTAAATTTTCAGCAGAGTTTGCGTTTACAATGAGAAGGGAAAGGTTTATTATTGAAATCTAAAAAAATTCTGATTCCAAAAAAAGCCCTAGAATTCTTATATAACATGTATAATGCAATAAATATAAACGTTTAAAAATTGTTGTTTTTTTCCTTCTAATAGTTGTGAATCTTTATTGTAGCTTTTCTTTTCTTGCCCTATTTGTGCACATCAAAAACTTTTTCAAAATATTTCATCACCCCCCCCCCCCAGATTGCTTTCCTATTAATGTTGAAAATTATATTATACATAAATAATGTTTTAATTTGTGTTCAATGAATTAGAACGCTGTGTTGCTATCTCGTCTAAGAATAATTAAAAACTGTTTTACTTTCCAATATTGGATTATTGTTTTGGAAGGCCATGAATTAGCTACCTAAAAAAAAAAATGTTTCTTAGCTATTTGGAATAAAAAAAAAGTTTTAGCTCCAATCTGAATTTTTAAATTTTAACTGACGAATAATATATAAAATGTCTTTCTCTTTTTTAATGTCATCCAAGTATAAATTAATTACAAATCGAATTTAAATCTTTTTTTTTTTTTAATTTTCTGGCAAGTTGTTCGAGCTCTTAAAATTAATAAAAATACTGTATTAGAGTTAATAAACAATAATTTAAAATTATATATATGGTTTTCCTTCATTTAAAAATGAAATATGTATAGCTTGTCCTAAATATATTTGTAATTTTTCGTCTTTCTAAATCAGTCACTGTACGGTAATTGTAAAACACTTCTGCATTTAATAGGTAAATTATAAACTATTAACGACTTACTTTACTCAAATTGCAATTCAAAGAAATTGTAAGATAGCGTCCTCTATTACTGAGCCGGTGAACCATTTTAAATGACTCTGCTGCTTCTATAAAATATAATTAATCTTCTTCCACATACTTACATTCCTATACATGATGTGATTCACAGTTGATTTCATTTTCTTCGAAATCATAGCAAAGCAAAATTAAAAGTCAATAAAGCTTTTATGGTTGCTCGGGAGGTTAAATGATATTTGAGCACCGCATCAAGCAATAGAGCACACCAATTTCAATTAAGTAGCCAGACTGATATTATTTTTTATTTTTTTGCTACTTTAGCCGCTTATTAAACATTTGATTCTAGAGAACGTATGTAAACTTAAATATATTGGAATTAATTCTAGAAAGAGCTAGAAATCATAAAGATATATTGCTTGAATTTGACAAGTAGAAAAATTTGAAAATATTTTAGAGAGGAGAAGAGAAATAAAAGCCTTTTGCAAGTAAAAATTCTTTAATCAACTTATTAAGTATATATATAATGATTTTTATTATCAGTATTAAAGCTATATCAAACAACTATCACTTTTAGTTCGAATAATAATACATGCTTGCAATTATTGATTTTCATATTAAATGCAAATTCTACCAATCTTTTTTGTTTATTAGAAGATCATTGTTTTTTTTGGAATTCTTTCTCAGTATTGAATGATGAGAAACAACTTGAACAATTTATTCTCAAACGAGAATTACGGAAAATTAAAAAAAATCTAACTGATAATTCAAATATTAGTTAAGAGCAAGTTAAAGCTTCGATCACAGTTTATAAATATTTTTTATTATATAAAATTATAAACGCCACTTTTTCATGCACCAAAATGTCCACTGAAACAATATCAAGTCCCTTTTATTTTTATACAAGTATTTTTTTATATAATACTATAAATCTATTTTTGCAAGTATAAAAAGCCAGAAATTGTTTTGAGATGGGGGTTAAATTGCATTATTATCTGATCATCATCATCATCATCACTGCCCATATTATCTGATCATCATCATCACTGCCCATTTGTAAACAAATATTAATGATCCAACTTCAAGAGAGGAAAAAAAAACATTCTAGAGATGAGTTTTACTAACGATTAAGCAAACCAATCCTAAAAACAAATATATCCACATGTAGAACACATTGATCCATTTTTCTATTTATTCGGTATTGTGCGATTGTGTCCTTTTAACTTCTGCATCAAATTTTTCTTTGTGAAATATTTCAACATTAATTACTAAAGCTAATAATAGATGACGCTAAAGTTTAAAAAAAAAAATGCTCTTGAGTATTGTAATAAATGGAAAGAATTTGATATCATTTTACTAGTGCTAATATTAGTATCCAATCAAAAAAGATGTCTACAATTTTAATGAAACAGAGGTTATTAAAATATATAGTTACTAACCTGGTGCCAAAATCTATATAATTATATAAACAGGTTGTCTTGTGCTTACAATTCCAGTTTTTTTTTTTAAAAAATATCAATCTATTCCCTTAATATTAAATGAAAGAATTAGAAGTGGTATTTCCAGTTATATGTATTGGGTCCAGTTTTGAATCATATGTCTTTATTAATTATGTTAAAACTCAGTAAGTAGTTTGAGAATGGGGGTTTAATAGCACTATGATCTGATAAAGACTGATTACTCAAACTTACAGTAGATGAAAATAGAGAGACAAAAGTATAGTGACTAATGGGAAAAAATGTTACAGTTGAGTTCTTGGATATATTTCAAAATCCAGAATATTAATTTGATTACTTTCAGATGTAGAAAAAACAACTGAGGTATGCATGCAAATACTGATTATAGGACTACTCTGATAATTATATGTGCTATAAATATATATGCCATTATGAGATTTTTTTTGCTTAATTCTTTTTTCCATGCTTTAATTACAATTAAACTTTAGTCGTAATTATTTCAAGTTCCAAGTCTGTATCATTCTTTGTTCTTATGCATTTTGTATTATAACTTAAAAACCATAAATTTATTTTATATATGTGACTGTCATTCTGAGTCAAAATCTGAGACTATGGTCACAGGAAATATGGGATTTTAGGGTTGCAGTAAAATTCTTTTTGATACAAAACAGATAATGCTACCAAGATAATTTATCTAGAATACAAATTAAGCTGATGTTATTAATTAATTTTTCTTAGAGGCTGAGTACAGAACGTTTTCCACTATTTTGTTAATGATTACCTTAGATTTATCTTTGATAGTTTAATGTGTAACACAATCATCCTCAATTAATCCTTTACATATTTTGCATATCAACTTTGACCCCTATCTTATGATATTTCAGAAGTCCAGTAAAATAAAAAGACAAAACAAAAGTTTTTATTCACAGAACTTATTCAAAATATCTCCAATTGGTTTCTTTATATGGTTTGTGTGAACAAATGTATAGTTAATAATATCAGAGATAATAGTTTCATCTTTTGATAATATTCTGCTGTAAATATTCAACATTTCTAACTTTCTCTGTATACATCTGCTAATAAAGATAATCTTATGAAACAAATTTTATCTATTGTTTTTATTTAATTTTTATAGAATAAAAAATTTGTATTGATCTCATCATCATACAGCATGGATCACCTGGGCTATTCAATCCTGATTCCATACTATAACTGCATTCTATTTATTCCTATAACTGCAATCACAAATTTTTAAAATTTTCTTGTTTTTAGATATTAGCGCTTGGGGGCAGGAGTTAAGAAAAGCTTGAAAATTGCTTACTGGGAAGCGAGATATACAAACTCCCTCAGGATGGGATATTATTTATATATATGCACTTAATGTAATCTACTAAGCATTCTTTTAATATTTTGTAAGCAGTATCATAATCATAGTGATGTGTGTGTGAAGCTAGACTCTATGATTATGATATGGCTTACAAGATATTGAAAGCATGCTTAGCAGATTACACTAAGTATGTATAAAAAAATCCCATTCTGAAGGACTTCGTATATCTCTTTCCCAGTAAACAATTTTCAAACTTTTCTTAACTTACATTTCCAAGTGCTTTTATCTAATTACAAGTGTATAAGGAAAGTTTAAAACTCAAATAGAATTTCTTGTTTTAAAATGTGTATTTTGTACATCATAAAATATTTAAAAAAAAAAAAGATATCAAAGTTTTAAATGTCTATGTAATTCAGAGAGTATTATAATAACATAACAGTTACATTTTTTGTTGCTAATAGTTGTGTGTGTGCATGCTTTACATCATTTTTAGTAAGAAATATATGTATCTGTGTAAATAATCTCTTTGGATGAATAATATTACACATAGATATATTAGTGATTCCAATCATAGGAGCATTAGTTAGTGAAATCTGGAGATACTGACTTGTAATTAAGAGTAACCCTTCTGGTTGATCATTGATCATGACTTCCATAGCCCATGAGAATACATTTGTAAAACATAGTATCAATATTTTGACTGACCTTGTGACATCACTGGTAAAAGTGGGAATGCATTACTTAATTTACACCCATCAGGTAATTTATGACATTATACTTTATATAAAAATTTACCATGACACAATGGCATAATCTGATTAGGCATGATAAGAGAATATAAGCTTGTAATGACAGCTTTGGCTGTTACTTTTGATAAATATCCAATAAATACATAGTTTTTACATGTACTTGTGAAAATTCAAAATTTACTTAAAAACTTCCAAACTTCCCCCTTCCTCACTATTTGTAACTGTCTTTAGTTCCATTTCAGCTGCACTAGTCTTTAGATGTCATTTGTGAGCATTGCAAATATGATGGGGATTGAACACAGGACAGCAGTCACCATAGAGTCATATAATCTTCAAAATTCACTGCTTGGCATATTGTCTATGGATCCTGATTTTTTAAAATTCTCCAATCTTTGCAACAGGTCTTTTAACTTCAACTCTATGTTACTGATTGAGTTTTGGCTGTAGTGGGTTAAATTTTGTAATTGGCTTTTTTTTAGCATCGATTTCTATAAACACACATTTGAAGCATTCATCCTTGCTTAAATAATGTCTTTAAGAGAATGCATAAACTATGTATTGTTGAATTTCTGGACATTCTGTAGAAATCAATGCTAGAAAATGAATCAGTAGAACATTGCTTTCAATGAATACACCTTATATACGAATATATAATATAAAAATTAACTGCACCCCTTTTAGATCTGTCTCAGCCAGTGGTTTAATGGACTGAGAGTTCTTTGTTTGGGATTTCTAATTAAAACTTTTAAAAAAATCTCACTTTGGTCAATTAAATAAATGTGTCGTACTCAACTTGCCATTTAATATTCAAACGTCATGAACTCCCCTACCCACAGTAATGACTTGCGAAGCTAAACAAACAATTTATCAGTATGCGATAGATATTAAAACGCATTTCAAATTCTATTAAAACGCATTTAAAATGTTTTCACATTGTTTTAATATCGATTAGTATTAATGTAAACGCACATTTATTTAAAAAAAAAAAATTGATCTAATTGATAAGTTTTATTATGAACGTAGAATTAAATTAACTTTATATTTTTTTCTCATATTTTTCTATAAATAAACTCCAAACAACAATTTAATAAATGTAAATTACATTTGGAAAAAAATTACTTTAAAGGTAAAAAGCATTAAAGAAAAATAATTTTTTCATTAATAAACAAAATAACATTACTAAAGAATTAACATTGTTAAATAATTTAATAAGAATTAGTGTTCTTCACTCTAAGACAATTATCATTAATTATTACTTTATTTAATTAACTTGATGTATGTACGCATTATTGGCAGTCATTAAGACTTCAAGAACATACTGTGATAGTTTATCAATAATTAAGACAATGAACAATTCAAATTACATTAATTATAAATTGTAATTATTTATATGAAAAATTTTAATATACAGACGCGTTTTCGGTAATTACTAAGTGGTATTTAATCGTCGCATCACTTCGATTTCCTGTCAAATTTTATAGCGCTTCAGTAAGAAAAAGGATTGAATCAATATCCGGGCTAACTGAACGTAAGGACATTTTCAGAATATACAAATACAAACATCTTTTTGTCATTTTAATTAAAAACACCATTAATGCAAGAAAATAATAATAATAGAATTGAGTTTCATTCGGGAACTTTAGATCTTTATTTTGCTACTCTAACTCTGAGCTAACCACGCAGGGCAATAAATAATATATATATGTACAATAAAAAACATTATTTAGTAAACAAATTATAAGTAGTGATTCACAATAGATACAAAGAGATTAGTAAGATTACATAATTAAATAAATTACCAAAACATTAAAATGTAATAGAATTTTTTCTTGTTTATGAAGATATTTAAAATATCGGGTAAAACGTTTTGGCTTAACGAAGTACAGCCGACTTAATTATTTTTCTAATAAGAAAATTCAAAATATGAAATGAATGCAGTTTAACATGAAGTAGTGTTTATTACTTGTAATTTTACAGTTGCCACTTTTACTATTATTAGCAGCTATTAACAAGCAGCTGTAATATGAAGCAGTCTTAAGTATTGGTGGTTAAGATGCCGTATTCCTACAGATATTCAGACCAGGCCATCACACTAAGAGAATGTTTTTCTCTATATCTTTTTATTTTCTGAAAGCAGAAAAAAGGTGTAGTTCGCAATAACTATAGAAGCAATCCATCAAGCACAAATACGTGAACCTATGTCAAATGCTGAACTCAGATATGTTTATCTAATATTTTGCTACATTGTTTGTTTGTTTGTTTGTTTTTTTACCAGTTTTTCCCCTGAAAGACAGCAATCTCAGCTTCCATTGTATTCATTCCCAACCACAAGCCACTGATAGCAGAATATATCACATCTTTTTACGATGTCTTTGTGAAAATAGTTGCTTGAGAGTTTATGGAGATGACATTTCAGTTGTATATAATTATATGTTGGATTATTTTCCATTATCTAATATTAAATATAGAATAAACTTTATTTAAATTTCCAATTACATTCAGCAGTTAGTAATAGTGCACAGGTTAGTATCTAAACAATATTTTGAGTAATCTATATAAATGAGATCTGTGTAATAAAACCTCTAATGGTGTAAAAGTAGAAGTGACTGTGCTTTTAGTATCCAATAAAAATATAAAACCTCTTCCAATAGCAATGAATACTATTTCACATTATAGTTTTACTCGTATATTTTTATAGTTAATGCATTGTTACTCATTTAACCAATTCATATTAAACTATATGTTTTATTCTCAAGCTAATTGTACCTTATATTTTTGGAGAGGAAAATAAAAGAGTATACAGATAAACATGAAATTAGTCAGAGAATGTCTGAGATTCTTAGTATTCTTATTGAGAATAAAATAGAATTTGGAGAACTGCATCAGCCCCAAGGGGTGTAAAGTTATGGTCATAGTATGAGTCTGAAAACATTTCACAGTTTATTTAGAATGTTTCAACATGATAATAAAATTACAGAGTCAAACTGACAAAGATGAAATACCTAAAGTAGGAATCTTGCTGCTAAGTAGATATTCATAGATACTTTGTTTTGAAATAAATTAATCTTCAATAACATTTAAAGAATATAGATCTTAGAGTATAGATTTAAAATATTGAAAAGTGATATTAAAATCCAAGTACTTTTAAAAAAGTTTAATCATTTTCATCTGCTGAAAAGGAATGTTCTTAATAAAACAGATTGCTGCTAAACTAAATACTATCACAACAACAAAGCTCTATCAAACTCTCCCTATAGTAATGCCACCAAGTGCAAGTCTTCATAAAATAATAGATGTAAACAAATTTGTGCATAAAATCCCTATCTAGTTTCTACCCATCCAATATTCCCACACTAGTTTCTAGCTTGTGGTTTTCATCAGTGAGGAGCCTCGAATTTGAGAGCACAGCATCTAGACCTTAGGATCTAATGCAACCCTCCAGCAGCCATATTTTATTTAGTTGGTTAACTACAAAGCTAGGAGCCCAAGATGAAAAAAAAGTTTTTAACACAAACTCATTTACTTGAATAGTTAACCAATAGGTAAAAAGTGGCTGCTGGAGGGTTGCATTAGATCTAAGATCTAGGTGCAGTGCTCTAATCTGAAAGCTAGAAACTAGTCTGAGGATATTGGATGAGGAAGCATTAGAGAGTGATTTTATGCACAAACCTTCCCGCATCCATTGATTATAAAGGCTTGCACTTGGTGATACTATTGAAGGAAGAGTTTCTTACTGATATTAACAGCCTGTGTAAGCATATGAAATGGTGATCATGTGATATTTTGATGAAAGCTATGTATTGTACTTTGTCTATTCAACTTGTATACTGAGTATGTAGAGATAGATCAGATTGGACACAAACAAATGTGGATTCAGAATTGATGGAAATAGCAGTGATGGCAGCCCACTTACATTTGAAAAGGATTTTTCATTAACCTAAATATATTCGAATTATGAATAGATAATATTAGCAAAATTTTAATGCATAACATTATTATAGTTTGATTTATAAGCATCAAACTTTCTGCACTTACAACTTTGGCATCATCCATTTCAGTTAAAGACATAAATTATTATTTAATAATATTATTATTCAATATCCATATTTTTTCAAAGCAATATATGCAATTATATAATTGAATACTTGTAAATACAGTAATTAAATAATTAAAAATTTTTATCCACTTAGGAGCACTTTCGATTACCCTACTAATCTTTGTCAACTAAAACTTTGAAAGGCTAACCTTCCAACAATTCCATGATCTTAACATTTTCTGTCTGCCTGTTAATTAAGTCATGCTTATATTTGTATATTAGCATAGCTAATTATTTCTAATTGTTTATTAAATGAGAGATTATGCATAGACCAGATACAAATTTTAACACATTTATAGATTCCTTAGTTAAGTTTATAATAATATCAATGCCTTGAATTTATAGATATTTGATTTCTATCAATAAAATTTTATTCTAATATTTTATATATTGTAAAATTTATAAATATTATTGCTGTCAAATGTGGCTACACATGCAATATAAAATTCTTAGGAGGTCATTATACTTGTAAAAAATATTTTCACTATTGTGAAACATGATAGCTATTATTAATGCATTAAATATACTTTCAATATATACATGAGTGAGCATTATAACTCTAAATAGTTAAACTATGAGAGTGGACTGAGAAGAAATTAGGGATAGTTGGTGTGGGAAATTATAATGTAAGCCCAGAATCATTAAGAAAAATATATATATAATTTTAAAACTTTTCTAGTTATTGCTTCATACATACAAAATATAAATATAAAATTAATACATTAAACAAAAATCAAATAATTTAATACTCCGGAGTTCATAGAAAGTTCAATCACTGAAAGTGATGAGAATTCATAGAAAAGTTTAATCACTGAAAATAATGAGAGTTTATAGGCAGTTCAGTCACTGAAAGTAATGAGAGTTTATAGGAAGTTCAATCATTGAAAGTGATGACAGTTCGTAGAAAGTTCAATTGCTGAAAGTAATGAGAGTTCACAGGAAGTACAATCATTGAAAGTGATGAGAGTTCATAGGCAGTTCAGTCACTAAAAGTAATGAGAGTTCATAACAAGTTTAATCACTGAAAATGATGAGAGTTCATAGAAAGTTCAATCACTAAAAGTAATGAGAATTCATAGGAAGTTCAATCATTGAAAGTGATGGCAGTTCATAGAAAGTTCAATTGCTGAAATTAATGAGAGTTCACAGGAAGTACAATCATTGAAAATGATGAGAGTTCATAGGCAGTTCAGTCACTGAAAGTAATGAGAGTTTATAGGAAGTTCAATCATTGAAAGTGATGACAGTTCATAGAAAGTTCAATTGCTGAAAGTAATGAGAGTTCACAGGAAGTACAATCATTGAAAGTGATGAGAGTTCATAGGCAGGTCAGTCACTAAAAGTAATGAGAGTTCATAACAAGTTTAATCACTGAAAATGATGAGAGTTCATAGAAAGTTCAATCACTAAAAGTAATGAGAATTCATAGGAAGTTCAATCATTGAAAGTGATGACAGTTCATAAAAAGTTCAATTTCTGAAAGTAATGAGAGTTCACAGGAAGTACAATCATTGAAAATGATGAGAGTTCATAGGCAGTTCAGTCACTGAAAGTAATGAGAGTTTATAGGAAGTTCAATCATTGAAAGTGATGACAGTTCGTAGAAAGTTCAATTGCTGAAAGTAATGAGAGTTCACAGGAAGTACAATCATTGAAAGTGATGAGAGTTCATAGGCAGGTCAGTCACTAAAAGTAATGAGAGTTCATAACAAGTTTAATCACTGAAAATGATGAGAGTTCATAGAAAGTTCAATCACTAAAAGTAATGAGAATTCATAGGAAGTTCAATCATTGAAAGTGATGACAGTTCATAAAATTTCAATTGCTGAAAGTAATGAGAGTTCACAGGAAGTACAATCATTGAAAATGATGAGAGTTCATAGGCAGTTCAGTCACTGAAAGTAATGAGAGTTCATAGAAAGTTCAATCACTGAAAGTGATGAGAGTTCATAGGAAGTTCAATCACTGAAAGTGATTGAGTTGGCGATGATGTATTGACCTTGAGCTCCAGAGCTTGCCACTATACTACTACACCAAATCAGAGCAGGGTGCACCAATAAATGAATTAAAGTGTGTTATATTAAACTATATTTTAATAAATTCCTAGTTTTGCCCATTTTATTCATAATTGTGTCACTTTTTTATTCTCATCAAGATATCCTTTTCTGATGATATCATTGTAAATACTTCCAAACAATTTGACCTAAATTGGAGACTAAGATTTTTTTATTTTCAAAAATGATCTTTTATAAGATATCTGAGTAGATGATGTAGTTAAAACAAATTTTTTCACTAGTAACAATGGAAAAGTATTTCTAAGTAAGTCACGCTCACACATACAGTATTTTTTGATTATGTTGAAATGTAATATACTATATATATATATATATATATATATTAGAAACCGCATTAAATTTGTTCTATTTGATCACAGCCTCATGATTTTACAATGATGCTCAACATATCAAGCAAGAGATGAATACAGGGTTCTCTATAAAAATAGTATCAAATTCCCCCTTCCCTGCAAAAAAAATAATGTTGTGTTTTATTATCTTATGCTATTTTTTTTTATAGAAAGAGTCTATTAACTCTCAGATAATGATAACTTACTGGGAAAAGCTTAGTTCTCTAAAGGGGCCGGTCTAATTCTGAATACATACCCTATTATTTTATAACCTTTTTTTACAATTGCTTAATTCTGAAAATATTCTAAAAATACAGATATCTTATAGAATGTCAGATAATAAACTGAAAACAGTTTTATTTTTAATACAAATATGGATCAGACAAATACTATTACTAGAAATCATGATTTCAGTTTAAACTAGTTTTTAATTGACCCTTTACTTGATTACATCACAGCTGAAATTTATCCAAAAATACACAAAGAAATCCATTAGAATTATTAATATTTTTATATGTACTTTTACCAGTTCTTACTTATGGATCTGAGACTTGGACACTTAATAGAAGAGCAATACAGAGATTTCAGACCACTCAAAGCAGTATAAAGAGATGCATATTGGGAGTAACAAGAAGAGATCAAAAACACAATATATGTGTAAAAGAACATACAGGTGTTACTGACCTTATTGAAAAAATTAAAAGACTGAATTGGAGTTGGGTTGAACATATTACTAGAATAGATAATAATAGATTGACAATTGAAATGTTAAACTGGATTCCAAGAGAGTGTAAAAGATCCAGAAAGAGACAACATGTGAGATGGATGGATGAAATAAGAAAGTGTGCAAGAGTGATATGGAGAAGAAAAGCTAAAGATTGGAGATAGTTTGAACTTGGAGAGACCTTTATCCTGCAGTGGATTGATAATGGTTGATGATGATATAATGTTAAATGCAATCACTTATAAATAGTAAATGATATTATAATAAGTAATACACACTCTCATTTTAATATTCGCCAATTCAATAACAATTCAAGACAATCTTCTTTACATACAAAAAGAATCAATAAGAAAGCAATTTCATTTTCTTGTTATTGTACTGTCAAATATTAAGTTGGAGTGTGTATTATTTACTATAACAACATTTATTATTTATAAGTATGTAACATATATAGGGGAAAAAACTATAATTTTTTTTACTGTTATTCTTCAACTCAGTGCATATTTATTATGGTGAAAGAGTGGTAAAAGTTATATATTACACATTTTGTAGAAAAGCAATGTTTAAAAAGTAATAGTTGCAAATTTTTAAGATAAGCAAAAATATCCATATCTGACTATTGCTAAACCATATAATGAGGTTACATAAAGTAAGTTATATATATATAAATGGTATGAAAAGCAATATATTGGCACTTTGTCTGATTATATCATATCTGAAATTTATTAAAAAATACTATAAGAAATCCTATTATAACTATTAATATTTGCACCTAAGAGTCTATTAAAATCTTCTAAATTTATACATTAATCACTATTGGATGGTTTTCTTGATTGGATTACAGGCTCCAATTTCATTAAAAAATTGAATCTTGGTTCATGGAATTAACAGGCTAATACACATCTCTTTCAAACAATATTTTTAATAAATATAAATAACATCTTAAATATCGTGAATTTTATTAAGAGTATATAATAAACAATTTAATCATTAAGATAAATATATACTGATATTTATCTCGTTCTTTCAGGTTAAATTTATGATACAATACACTATTGTAATGGAAACATCTAGACATGCTTTTTAAAACTGATTCAAAATTTAGGATTCGCAATTAATTCTATAGCATCATTCTAATTATTTAAATAATGACATTAAATCAAGCATAGTCCAATGAATGTAAAGGTCAATTATTTTAGAAACAACACTTTTTTAAAAAAAAAAGTTAGTAAGCGAACTTTTTTGTTATTGCTGATTTTCTCAACTAATGATTTATGGTAGCAACTTATTTACTATAATAAATATAAAAAAAATATATATTTTTTTTATATACCTTCATTCTAGAGACTTATTTTTTAAAGATTCTGTTCACTATTATAAGTAGGGGAGACTAATATCAAACTATGCGTTGCACAACTTTCTGAAATTACTTTCAACATCTCATTAGGAGTACATGCGATGCACTGTGGCTTCTCCTTTTTGGAGTCAGGAATATTTAAACCACCATGCCCAGAAAAATCTGTTAGCTACCTTATTTTTCTATTCCCCACTCTAAGTTTTTCCCATATTCTTTTCTATTCTGCTCCATCCTATTTCCACAACATAATTTTTGTCAACTTCATGGCCTTTATATCTAAACCCCTCTTCAAACCCAGCATAAAAAACTAATAAACCACTTTCTATATAATCACTTTGTTTATATTTATTCTTCCACAACGTCAGTATTTGTATCCTTTCTGCTTTCAGGCATTTACTTTCAATTATATTTTTTATGCCTTCCTTACATAACTTGCAGACTGAATCATCAATATTCTTCCATTTATGTATATATTCCCTTGTTGCTAAAGATCCTGATCGAGCCTAAATAAGTAAACTACTTTCTTTGCTATTATCATAAATTAACTCACACCCAATACTCTGTTTACTTCTATATATATTTAAATTCTTTTTATTCTCTATACCAATTCTTCATCTCCCTATTTTTTTATTAATGCATCTAATCTTCTATCCCATTCCTTATCACTATAACACTCAACAATTCTCTTAACACAATCATCTTACCTTTTGTATAAGTATACTGACATCAATTTTTTATTCAAATCTTCTGCATACTATACTGTTTTTCTCACCCATCTTGTTGCCTGTCCTTTATTCACAACCCAATTAAATATTATTTTTGCTATTCTCTTATTATCCATAAACTGAAATTTACCAAATGTTTTCATTTTGCTTTTTGCATCTCTCATATAAAAATTTGACCATCCCATATCTCCTTGGATTGCCTCCTTTGCTATCCATACTTCTAATGCATGTCTTCCTATTTCTCTTTGTACTTTTTCTAAGTAGTCTAACACCCCTTTACTAACACATAACACATCATTACCATATGTTAACCCTGCTACTGCCATTTCTCTGATTATTCCCAAATAGTTATACCTATTCACCACACTTTACATCCCCCAATAAAAATTCTTCTCTTCTCTTTTCCCAGTATTAATCAGCATTACTTTTGAATTTTCTTCACTAAATTTAATCCCCATCTCTTTACCCACCCTTGCATATTCCTTCAGCATAACTTCCCTACTTTCTGTGTACAAGAAGACATCATCTCCAAATAAAAGACCCAATAATGTTATACTCTTTTTTGCCATTAATGGTATCTCTACCCCTCTTCCTAGTTTTTCTATTGTTCTCTCCATTTCTCTTAAATACAACAAAAACAAAATAAGCGACAAAGAGCACCCTTGCTTTAGTCCCATCCCATTTTTAACTTTAACTGATTCTATATTTTCTAATTGACACGTATAGTAATTATTTTCATACAATCTCTTAATAAGATCTATTAATGCTTGATCCATTCCCAAATTTACTAAACTTACCCATAATCTATTTCTATTTATTCTATCTTTATGCCTTTTTTATATCTACAAAAACTGTCTATCTGTATTGTGTAACTACAATTTATTTTATCTAACACAGAGCCATCTGTTGTAAGTTTGAGTAATCAGTAAACATTATATAATTGGTGGCATATCCTTCATTGAAGAGCGCATTGGAATTGCATATATACATTTAAAAGCTATTAATACTTTTTTTTGTAACTATTCAAAGTAATGATCCAAAATTCAAATGTCCTATAATTTTTAATACCTGTTTATTGACTTATATAATCTAATATCCATTATTTAGTCAAGCTTAAAAGAAATGATTCTTAAGTAGAATAGAGTGAAATAATGTTATAATAACATTGTGATCTACAGTTATTAAAAATTTCTAGAAAACTTCCAGGAGGGATTATGTCCTGTGAGGTTTAATGCAGTGGTGGAGCTGCAAATTTGGAGTTAAAGGTCTTACTTTAATTAACTAAACAGAATTATTATGCTCAGCCTACTAGTAGAATGCTAAAATGTTGAATGATGTACTAATTAACTATTATTATAGTTGTTGTTATTGTCATTAAACACCAATTGATTATAGAACGAATAACAATATCTATCTCTCAAATGCTTATTTTAAGAGTATTGCTCTCTTTCCTAATTTGGACTATATATTGTAAGCTTAAGTAATAAATGGACACTATTATGCCATTCCCATTGATTACTCAAGTTTATAGTCTAGAATAAGATGAAAAGAACTGCTGAAACCATACAAAAATCCATGTGGTATCATTGTTGGTATTAATCTTCTCAGCAAAAAGTTTGAATGCCTAAAATTGTTATGAAACTAGACCTCAAAATAGATACATACTGACTTGGTGTAAGATCTTGAATTCAAAACTTAGTAACTTTTTAAAATTATACATATTGAATAATATAAATGAAAGGTAACATCTAGATTAAATAGATATATTAATATCAGAATCCTAGTCATTACTGATGAAGACAAAAGACAGAAACCAGTATGATGATATAACCATATACCACCTGATATCCATTGAATAATTTAAGTGTATAATGATCTTGAATAAAATGAATAGAATAGCTCTTGTTTATTGAGTTCCAAAGATTTGCTTATTTATCTGAAAATGTGTTTTTAGTGTATTTTTATTGAATATATCATCAGAAATTTAAAAAAATGTTAATTATTTACTTTATTTGATACAAAATAAATATAAATGTATTGCATGCTTACTCTTTCAAATTGTTACATTTTCAACACTTGGAAAAGCAAAATATAGATAGAAATATCATTTTTGTTTCTAAAAAAAAATAATGAACATATTGAATACTTGGAATAAAAGGAGTACTTATTTTTTAATATCAAATTGTGATAAAAAAAAATACAGATAAATTTAATATAGCTTCATACAGTTTAAGAAAGCTGTTAAAAAAACTTTTTTCAAAGACACTTGTCAGATTTTTTTTATTCTAATTACAGCTGTTATCTATTGACTAAAATTAAAAATGTAATAAATGATTTACCAATTAATAAAGAAAAATAAATGCCACCCACTGAAATTATGAAAAACAAAAGACTTACTGCTCTGCATAGAAAAAGCAAAAACTCAATAATCAAAGTAATAATAGGTTCACTCATAAACTAGCTGCCATATTAATAAAGTTGTAAAAATTTTATTATAAATCTTTAGTTTTCATTGTTTGTTAATTTCATGTTTTTTTTTTATTCCCTTATTTCATTTCTGTTTATATAAATATTGAAATTTTAAATCATTTAGTATTTATGCAATAGATACTAAGTATTAAACAATTACAACTTCCAATAATGATATTTAAGCTGTTGCACATGCGCTTTGCAGATTTTAACTATAAATGACTGAATACAAACACTTCAAACACATGATAAAGTCTTTGGGAAAAGATAGAATGGCCATCTATCTTTTTGAACCCAAATGCTTTTGTATGGGCAAATCTTGTCTGAAAGGGAAAGCGTGAAGATATTAAATAATCACTTTGAATTACTTTTACATGCTTGAATGAATGACGCTGGTGAAAATTACTAGAATTTACAATACATCATTCTTATTTGAAATTAAATATATGTAAATAAATCAATTATTTTATTATATTTTCATGCTTTCACTTTCAGACACTTAAGATTTGCCCATACAAAAGCGTTTGGGTTCGAAAAGATAGATGGCCATACTATCTTTTCCCAAAGACTTTATCATGTGTTTGAAGTGTTTGTATTCAGTCATTTATAGTTAAAATCTGCAAAGTGCATGTGCAACAGTTTAATTCTGTTTAACTATTACAGTTTATAAAACATTGCACTATATAAAATAATTGATTTATTTACATATAATAATGATATTTATGTTATTTCCCAGAATACTCTGTTTTTCATTTTTCTAAGTTTTCATGATTATATTAATAATTTTAAATTAGTTTTGCTACTATCTATATTGATACTGTCACTCCTCTTATGCTAAATGTCCAAGTTTCAGATCCATAAATTGGAAAAACTTATATTTTCTTTTTAAACACATTAACATATTTTCTTTTAATACTAAGTTATTTCTACTAAAAGTAGTTCAATCCACGTTTAACTCTATGATTAAATCAATGATGTGCTTAAATTGTAAGTATGAATATAAAGATTTTAATATCCACAGATATATTTCTTATAAACTAGAAACTTTCATTATTTTAAACAACACCAAGATTAATAGTTCTGACTCTAAAAAAAGTCAGTGATCTTACATGTATCTTAAAAATCAATGGATATTCCTATCCACACACCATGATGATAACATTATTAATAATAATGATTTTAAATATAACTAAAACTATGACTAATAATAATTTCAACTATTTATTAGCATGTTATATATATATATATATTGTAACCAGACTGCCATACAACTCCTTTATTACCTTGGTTGTAACAATTTCCTGATGAGCATGTTACAGGAAGGAACTATCAATTGGCATTCCCCAATGCAGATGTTATCCCCCCTACAACAATATTTCCTGCTCATCAGAGAATGTAGCACCATAGAGACTGGAAGCATCTAGACATTTCTGTGTTTGGTTTTCCAAACGGCACCACTAGAGTTTTATCTCACTACAACCTGACTTACCTAGGTCTAGTTATGCCAGACGTAGCTCAGGAGGCATGAGATTCTCATGAACAAGTACACTGAATGATGAGTGATGCAATAACAAAAAAAATAGAATTGAACAACTGGATAACTAAAATTAATTTTAAGTAACAATAATTTTATTTAATAACAGGTTTAAATAAATGTCCGTCAAATAAAATTCCTTCATATTTATGTGAAGATTTTTTTAAATTTATCTTGTCTCTTGGTATACATCCAATAATAGTACAATATGAATTAAATAATGCAAGTTCTTTAACCATTTACATCTTTAGTTATTTAGTTAATTCACAGAGAGGGATGCGATACATGGAGACAACAGAGATAATAATGAAGACAACTGATAGCATTTGATTCAGATTTCCCATGTAATTCAAATAAATATTTCATTTATGGTCCATTGTTTCTTTGGTATCCTTCCAATAATAGCACTTAAAGAATGTAATTTGTTGTATAATAAAGTCCTCTCAATAGTTCTTTAATATCCATGTGATGACTCATTCTCAGTTCATTTATGAAAAGGTTAGAAGCAGTTTATTGATCAATAGTTCATTTGCAAGTCATTCTAATAAAGTTCATCTTTCATTTCAAATGAAGCCTCATTTTGATTTAACTTGTAAAGAATTCAAAGAGTAAATGTGCATTTATATGCATAAGCTTCATTATTTTCTTCACATAAAATCAATATGCAGGTAAGCATTTATAATCCATATAGTATTTCATTATTTTTTTAATTTATCAAATCAGATAATGTAAACAATTCTGGGTTGGTGGACTATTCATAATCCAGTCAAGTGTCAATGTGCATTTATATGCATAAGTTTCATTATTTTCTTCACATAAAATCAATATGCAGGTAAGCATTTATAATCCATATAGTACTTCATTATGTTTTTTAATTTATCAAATCAGATAATGTAAACAATCCTGAGTTTGTAGACTATTCATAATCCAGTCAAGTATAAAATGTGCATTTATATGCATAAGTTTTATTATTTTATTTATATACCATCGAGATGCATGTAAGCATTTGTAATTTTTATTTATTCTAATATATAGCATATTGTTATTTGGTCTGCCACAGATGTATATTTCTACCTGTAAATTGATCAGCAGTTGCATTTATTTATTAACCAGTAAGAGTTATAGGTAATAGCTCAGTATTTCTGACTCTTCTAGGTATACTTATTTGTATATCAGTAATATAAATCGTTATAAGTATTCATTTTTAGTTTTTTTTAATCTAGATGCTTCTGCATATAAGAAGTTAATCATTTATGATTTACCTCATTAAAAATGCCTTTTGATTATAGATATTTTTTAATATTTATAATTTATCATTAATAAAACGTATTTTTACATAATTTATGTTTAAGAAAGATGTTTGTTTTGTTTTTATAAACACGTATAAGTATTGAATAAAATACCTTTTGATTATTGACATTTAAGACATCTAGCATTTACAATTTATTATTAATAAACATATTTTTACATAGCTATTTTTATTCATAATTTTTTTTCTTTTCTAAGAAAGACATTTTGTTTGTCTTTTATAAACACATATAAATATTACATATTTTATAAAATTGTTACCTCCATTTTTTTTATATCCAGTCTGTTCCATCAAAAAGGGGTCATTGTATTTCAGCTGAATGGCATTGTTTACTTTCTGTGATGTTTACCCAGGCAAATCTTGGAGAACCATGACTCTGGATGAAAAGAAGAAGCTGTTACAGACTAGCCTTTCATCATTATATCCTTAATAAAATTTTCCTTTTCCATTATTAAGAGTGGCTATAAATATTATATTCCAAAGTTCCTTAAGATCAGCTGTCAATTAAATAGTCAAGCAACACTTAGATGAAAATTTTAACTTTTATCTCTTCACTTTTCTTACTTCTTTAACTGCTCTTAAAATCTTTTTCAAAAATCTTTAAAATCTACTTGAAAAATATCTCTGAAAAACTCTTTGAAAAAACTGCTGTGAACTTCCAACTCATCTATTTGTATTCTGATCTCTGGATTGATTAAGCAGCATTTCCCACTGTATCTGATTTGTTATACAGAGCCCGAGTGCTTTTCTCTTCTTAAGGATTGGACACTCTACTTTTCACAGGATAGATAAGAAATCATAAGGATAAGCCATGTTTTCCAATTTTCTAAGACTGCCTCAAGCGATTATCACACTTTATATGACATCGTTCAAAAATGTAATATTTTATATTGTAATTTAAAACTATAAAATCAATAATGATTTTCTTTTAACTATAAACTTTTTGCTTTATTTCTTTTTTTAATTTGATCAAATTATCTTTTTAAATGGGGGGAGGGGATCTTTTGAATATATACATGGAACAGTATATCTGTTTCAATATATATCATGTCAGAATTTTTAGTCATGCAAAAGTTCATAATTTTGCTCTAAATAAGCTGCTACAGTAAATAATGTTAATCAAATACTATTTAAGTCCAAACAATAGAAAACTCTCCATACAGTAGGATCACCCATTGCAAGCCTTAGTAAACGTGTTCAAGAAAGTTTATGCATAAAATTCCTATCTAATACCTTCCCATCCAATATCCCCAGACTAGTTTTTAACTTGTGCCTTTCATCAGTGAGGAATCATGGATCTGAGAGTACTCCATCTAGATTTTAGGATCTAATGCAATTGTCCAACAGCCACCTTTTATCTATTTAATGAACTATAAAGCTATGAGGCCAAAATAAAAATACAATATTTCCAATCCAAGCTCTTTCACTTTTATACTCATATAGATTTGAACCCAGTTTAATATCAAGGATTGAAAACATTCTTTTCATCTTGGCCTTCTAATTTTGTAGTTAGCTAAATAAATAAAAGTTGTCTGCTTAATAATTGCATTAAATCTTAAGATGTAGATACAATGCTCTCAGATTCAAGGCTAATCTTTGATGAAAACCATAAACTAGAAACAAATTTGAAGACATTGAATGAGTAGGCACTAGATAAGAATTTTATACACAAATCTTCTTGTATCCATTGATTCCTAAGGCTTGCACTGGGACAAACTATTATATGGAGTTTGCTTCTGTTTATCTTGAAAATTTCCATAGTTTCTTTTATAAATGAATTTAAATAAACTATATTTGGGTTCATAATTAATGGATATAAGTTTGGATATCTTAATTAACATAATGGCAGATCTAATACAACTACATAATAAAATTAATTTGTATTCAAAACATTAGCTTGTGCGAATGCCAAATTTTTAGCTTGCTGGTATAAAAAAGTAAAGATGGTTACTAGATGTTTAGACCAATCCAATATTCTTCACTGATAAATACCAACAACCAGAAACTAGACTGAGATTTAAATATTGTCCTGTTATTTAGGGTCCATTGATCATTCAAACTTACATAATGGCATTATAGTCAAGTTAATTCTAATGCAGTTGGCAATTCTAGATGTAATCTTTTCATTTATTAGCCAGATTTCATTGGATATTTTTAATGCTAATTTTTCAACTACTTTTTCTTAAGAAATGTGTTAAAATTTTTTTTTTTTATGTTTGCTATCATTCATATTCTACTTCTTTTATCAGATAATTTTTCTACTCCAAAATTATTAATATTCTCTGAAATTTTCTAATTACAATGTTTAACTATATTAATATGTACATGAAAATTCAGTGTTTTATGAATATGTAGAATTTGCAATAAAATGTATTATAGTTATTAAATAATAATTCTATATTATACACATAAAAAATATTTTTCCTAGCTTGTTCTTTATTCTGAGATGCTAAATTGTATCTCTTATTTTAAATTTCTTTTATAAATATATTTGTATACTGTTTATTGTTGCCCTTTTACAATTTATGTAATTATTTTATGAAAGTATTAAATTATATTTTTATTATTTAAAATAATTTGTTTTTGATACCTAGATATTGAGATTATTGACATATCATATGCATATATTATAACAAATGTTTATTACATAAAAGCATCTTGAAGACAACCTATACATGAAAGATAAAAATGGAAATACATTTTTAATAATAAAAGGGTATAATCATTAGTAATATTGAAATAGAAATGAATATATGATGTCCAACATGTAAAGAAAAGGTAAAAGATTAATAAAAATAATATTAATGAATAATGTACAAATATATGACTGTTAAAAGAAGTTGATTATAAAACTGAAACTTTTTTATTTTCTTGATCGTAAATTGAATTAAAAGTCTTAATATACTATTCAACATTTTCTTGGCTTTAGAATTTCCATGAATCAATAGTATGCCTACAGAGTAGACTTTACAGTGTAATTATTAATATATTTGTATGTAATGGCCACCATTCCTAATATCTGAACCTGATTGAAGTGAACTTTGACCTCTTTTAGAATACAAATAGGTCTATGATTTTTATTTAAGTCTAATGGCTTATTCTGCTTAATTAATCATCAGTGTTCAATAAATAGATATTTAAAACTATATAAAGGCAGTAAAGCACAGAATGATTATGTACATGATTGACAATGTCTTAACAGTATAAATGAAATATATAAGTTGTAATATAATGCTGTCTTCCCTACTGATATAAAAGGTACCATGCTCCTATGGGACCTAGTCTTTGGTTATACTTACATTTTTAATAACGCAGACCAATATAGCATGATTATTGGCTATCACTTCTGAGATGCAAAATTAAAAAAAAAAAACACCTTGGCCTTTCTACATTATCAGAAGTCTAAGAGGTCCTGAATGGTTGGTTTTTCTTAAAGACAAAATAAATGTATTTCAGAAGTCTATGTCTAAACATTCATGTATGAATAAGGCAGGCTAAAATTGAGCCTCTGTTTTCTGAAAGCTTCTAAAATCAACCAGTGCACCAATTATCAATGAAATGCCTGGGCTATCATTTGGGTATGACTTGGCTTTTTGGCTGCCTACATATTTTGATCATACTCAATTGAAAGCAGATTTTATGAATTGGAAGAAGTATTACTTATTAAATGAAACATTGATAAACTTCATGAAATTAAAAGGAAAAGTGATTTGAAAAATGGACATATACTTTACTATAAGAGCACAAATATTGAATGCATATCATAGCAGAATTAGATTAGTAAATCAACTTTACAAAAGATACTAAATGCATATAACTCAAGTTTATGCATCTTTTAGTTACCCAAACATTTTGAAATTGTTATGAAAGTTTAATACAAAATTTGTAATTGGAAATATAAAAGTGTAATGAATATATTTGCATATAGTGACATGAAGCAGATGTAATACAGGCTTATGAAATTTGCGGAAGAAAAAATTGTATGTATACTTTTTTAAAAAAAAAAATTCAAAAAGGAAATGAATGTATAGTAAAGCTGGATTATGCATTGGGTAACAATAAAATGCATTTTAAGACTTATAAAGTTCATTACAGATTCAACACTAGAAATGATAATCATATATAAGCTAGAGAGACAACACCTATTAAAAAAGGTAACAATGTATATATCCTAATCTTATTACACAGGTGATGTGATGTACTATGGCCTCTCCTTAAACGAAGTCAACAAAGCAAAACTCTCCATACAGTAGTGCCACCCTGTGCTAACCAGAGTTTTGCCTGTTTAATAACAGTTATGTGCTAGCATAAGAGATGGTGATCATCTTCAGAACGATTACAGTGAATTTGAAATACACGTTTACAAATTACTTTAAATGTTAAAAGGTTTTAAATTTCAGGTAGCTCAAGTTTGAACAAGATCAGTAAAAAATAACTTATTTGAGTAAAAACAGCTATATGGAAAACAATAAGCAATACAGCAGTAAATTTTGTACTATGACAAAGCAATATATGCAGAAAAAAAGAATGAAAATGTTAATAATGGCATAAAAAATATAACTATAAAGTGACAAAAAAAATGGCTTAAAGATATGAAACACTTCTGGAAAAAATATTTCATTTAATAAAACAAATAAACTACAAAAAAAAAAAAAATAAAATAGTATGGTTATTAAAAACCAAAATAATGTCAGAAATTTGTGGAAGAATTTTAGAAAAAGAAGAGGAAGTAAATCATACAACATGAAAAAACTTCAGAAAACAAATCATTAATAGATATTTTAAGAAGTGGGTAATAAAAGACAATTTATTAGTAAAGGATAGTAAATATCTTAATCCATTGGATATATATATATATAATTATTTAATGTGCCTTGCATTATCTTTTAATATACTTATTTGTTAAAATGGCAATAACAATTATGAACTAGATAAATGAATTATACAAAAATTACATTAGTAATAATGCTAATAACACAAAAGGTTAAAATGTATACAAGAGAAAGATGTGATTTACACATATGTACTTATTTTTTTAAATTTTAAACTGTTTATATTTTTTTTAATTATCTGCATTTTCTTTTATCAACAATATGATATAAAATGTTTGAAGAAAAAGTTAAAAAACATTATTACTGACATACACATGACTCAACAATAAGTTGAACTATTTATATAAATCTAAAATACTATGGAAATCAATGACATAATAAAAATGCATATGAAGTTCATGTTCTTACTTTTACTACTTTTTTGGCATATGAAAGGATAGCAGTTTTGCTCTTGCTAATTTTACTTATTTATCTAAATAATTCTATTTGAATTGAACATGGATCAAAACAAGAACGAGTAGAGAAAACCAACTTCCTAAAGTTTTAATTCCTCTTGGCCTATATCTAAAAATTTTCACCAAATGACAGGACTACCAACAAGCATGCATCTGTAAAAAAATTGTATTAAGGAACTCGCTATCCTTGCCCAGAGAAAGGAAACAACATGGTGGTGGAAAAAACAATTCAAATAATTCTGATCACTTTTATCAGTCCATCTCAAAACTATTCAAAATTCATCAACCATGTCCGTTTAATTTTATTTTTCCTATCATCTGTACTTCTTTAAACTGTCATTACAAATCATTTTGCTTATAGTACCTTTATGCTCTAGTATTAGATGTTTTAACAAAGTCTTTGCTTGTAATTGTCAATTATTTAAAAGTCCATACAATTTTGGGGAAAGGTTAAAAAAAAATGTGTCATTAAAAACATATCAAAAGAGGAAATCACAGATAGAAATATGAGCAATCAGATAGAACTTTTTGATGTGCTCAAATACGAGTGATACATTGTAGAAATTAGGGAAGTCTTTCTAGTAGATTATAGGAATATGATTCTAATGTTTAGGACACCAATATACACATTTTGCATAATTATCTTTAAAATTAAAAAAATCTGAAACTTTCTAGCTTTGTTAAATGTAAATATTGATATATACATTTACAATAGAAACTATATATTAAGTACTTATTTTTATATCAATTTAAAAAGTACAAATTTATTGATTTATTTTTCCTTTGCTTTTTTCAAATCTTAATTATTATTTTTTTTTATAAGTGTCATAGCATCGGCTGGGACGCGAACCCGCAACCCGGGCAACTGCCTGCAAATGCAAGGCAGTCGCGCTGACCACTCATGCAAACATTTAACAATAAATGTTTATTTTTTTTTCGAAAATTTCCCCTTGCAGTAAGATGTTTAACTTTTTAAAAAATATTTAAATAAATCATTGGAAATAGATTTTAATCTGTGCAAATGAAGTTTTTGATTGCTATTTTCTGGTAAAAAATCATGAACTAAGTGTAAGGTTAATAGCAAGTTAAAAGATAACATTGAAATTACTTCTCATAACAATTAAGCATGGTCCATGATCCAGTTTTTTCTGTTTGCCACTTCACCAAACTATTAAACATATTAATTTAGAGGTATATATATGGAAACATCTTTTTAAAGTATATATAAATAAAAAACTTTAATATATCCCTTACTACAATTTTCTGGATTTATGGTATCACCACATTTTAAAGTCTGCATTTGCAGTTTGATTTTAATATATCTTTTGTTGAAAAGTTTTTACTGAACATGGCTGTTCCATTCTTCTTATTATCCGATGTTTAAGTTGTAAAAAATTTGCTTCTATTAAGTCAAATATAAAATTATATTAGAATATCTTCTCAGAAGCCTTAGCTAAGTAGAGATAAAATGTCATTAGTTGACACACTTGGTATCTAAACTTTTCCACATCGTTATTAATAAAATTTACAGCTATCATTATTTTCCATCATATGATTCAGTTTTCATTATTTCAATTGTAATTTTTGACAGGAGAAAAAATGTTATTCAAATAAGAATTTAAAATGTTTTCTAAGTAACTCCTATCTATTCAGTGTCAAATTTCTATTTTTGGAAGTTTTCTTCTACTAGCTATAATTAGTTTTATCTGAGCAATGGTAAGTAAGAGTAAATTGACAGATGGCAAAATCCAAGTGAATTATGATTAAATTTTTAAAAAAAATTTCGGATAGCCTGCATAAAATTGTAATGGGCAATTATTCTATAAAAAAATTTCAATGGATCATTTTTGAGTGACAATTTACAATTACAGATATTAGATTAAATCATTATTTATGTATCTCTTTAGTTTGAAGTTTCTAATTTATAAAAATGCTAGATTTATTTTCAAACAAAATATATAATTCTAGTTATATATAGAATATTTCAAAATTTTTGCTCATTATTTTTAGGCTCACTTTTTTAAGAGAATAATTTTTTTTAGAAATATAATGTAAGAATTCCTCATCTAGCTTTCTATAAAACCAATTTTGTGTAAAGAAGGTTTTTGAGAGCTTCAAGTATCTTTTTTTTTTTAAACAACTCAAATGGTTATGACAATTTTACGTATACATCAGTTTGGTTTCTGGAAAGTTTGATCATATTTCTTGATGCAAACGATTTAAAATTAGATGTTGGCTCACATGGAAAAAAATACTAAATATCTATAGTAATATCACTTTCATTACAATGGTATCAACAATGTAATGCAAATAAAAAGGGGTAGATATTTGTATTGGTCGTATTTTTTCCCCCACATAAACATTACAAAAACGCCTCAATCAAGATTAATAATCTTGTCATGAATGCTGTAGTGTACATGTAGAAAAATCTTATTCCACAAATTCTTCACTTTGCAATAAAATTCTCATATTATTTGTAACATTGAGATAAAAAAAAACTATACACAATACAAATATTTTGATCCTTTCACCTTTTTTGCAACAACTTCTGGTGGCAATTTGAGTTATAGTTCAACATTTTATTTTATATTATGAATCAATAAATCATATGTGATTTATTAGAAATATAAGTTTACAAACAAAAAAAGCATACTAAAAAAATCATATTTGAATTTTTGCAAATATAGGGGGAAAAAAATGCATGAAGTACATAATGAAGACAATTTTTTTTTTCTTATAGGACATTTACATTGTTAAAAACAAAAGAAATCTTGTTTAAATGAACATTTCGAAAAACTGAATTATTGTTAAGTCATCATGAAACTAAATGTTCTAAAATTACATTTATAATTATTAACATAACATTATATACAACATGATGCAAATGGTACACATCAGTTTTATTTCTACCATTATTAAAATGTCTTAACTTTGTATTTTAAAAAATAATCATAGATGGAAAATGTTTTTTTTTTGTTCATTGTTAATAGCAAGTGTTATAACTGCTCTCTCAAAAAAAACCTACCGATTGGTGGTACTGTTGATTAATTTCTACTTCTTTGTAGAAAACCATGTTCAAATTTTTGTTTAATAAATCAATTTACTTTGGTTCGTTTTTACTGTTAAATGAATGCATAACTGGAAAAATAGCAATAGATAATTGCAAGAGTGAAAAAGTAAAAACGATAGCAACACCATCACATTGACCAGAGAATAAATTCATTAGATATAATAATTTTGCTTGATAATGTCATTTTTATTTCTGAAAAAAAAAAAAAAAAAAACAACAAAACTTTATTGTAAAATTATCCTTAATACAATTTTGTATAACAACTGAAATGAAAATGTGATTCTAATTTTTCATAAAAGATCAAATTTTAATATTCAAGTATGATTATGTTGATTTTCTTTCTTATACGTTTTAATGTTCAGCTGTAATTTATTACATTTATTCACGATTTTGTATAATAGCCAAAATTAAGATATTTGATTCTACGCTTTCACTTGTCAAAGAATATGAGGTGAAAAAATGGGGTTTTTAGTAACTATTATTCATGTTTGTTTTTTTTTTTTAAATTATGCATAAGTTGGATGAATTAGGAATTATAATGTTTAAGCATGATTGTCAGGCACTTTATATATCATAGCATGAAAAATCTTTACTGTAGACATACTTTAATTTATCCAGTCTCAATTCCCCTCTTCTTATTTGAAAGATCCTAGCAAGAACTTAGTCCATATTTGCAGTAATTTATTTTTACATTACTTTTTCTACATAATGTATTGATAATCTTTACATTTATTACAATAGTAAGTTTTCAAATAAGACATTCTATAAGTTAATATTTAAACTTTGCAAAATAGGAAAATAAATTCTATAACAATAGCACTTTTCATTATTGGACAATGTGTATTCATAAAAATTGCAGAATATTTATTTAAATTCCACTTTTAAAATTTGTTAGATATCATTAAGAATGAAAATGTCTTAAAATTCAAAATTAAATTTATTAAAATTTTAGGAAAAAATTGAGTTTACAAAACTCTACTGAGTTTGCTACTGTTACAAATATTCCTTGTTAGTCAGTGACAACAGCTTCTACTTTGCTACAAGTTTTTATGACTCATCTTCTTAAAAACAAATAACTTCAAGTAAAATCTAATTATAACCACATATTTTTTGGGTTTAAAATATTTTATAAATATATTATATCATCATTAACCATTATTAATCCACTGCAGAATGAAGGTCTCTCCAAGTTCAATCCATCTCGAATCTTTAGCTTCTCTTCTCCACATCACCCCTGCACTTTATTTCATCAATCCACCTCATATGTGGTCTCTTTCTGGGTCTTTTACAATCTCTTGGAATCTAGTTTAAGATTTCAATTGTCCACCTACTATCATCTCTTCTAGCATTATGTCCAGCCAAACTCCACTTGTTATTTAATTATTTCAAGATCAGTAATACCTGTTTGTTCTCTTACCCATATAGTGTTTTCGATCTCGTTACTCCCAACATGCAGCACTCCATACTTCTTTCAGTGGTCTGAAGAATCTGTATTGCTCTTCTATTAAGTGTCCAAGTCTCAGATCCATAAGAACTGGTAAAACACATTTATTAAAAACCCTTCCTTGTCAGACATATTTCCTTTTAGTATTAAGTTATTTCTACCAAAAGCACTCCAACTAAGTTTAATTCTATGATTAATTTCATTCATTGTTTACATCTGTATTAATAATCTGATCAAGGTATTTGTAGTTTTTAACTTCTAATTCACCATAATCTTTATTTTCATATTTTGAGAAAATCCATTAAACATTACTTTAGTCTTTTTAACATTTATCTTTAGTCATACTTTCATAACTCCTGCAGCTCTAAAGCATTATTTGCAAAAACAACTATATCATCTGCAAAATCTAAATGATTTAAATAATCTCAATTTACTTTCACTCCTTTAGCTTCCCATTTTAATCGACAAAATATTTCTTGCAGCACTGCTGTTAAAAAGTTTTAGATATGGAGTCAACCAGTCACACCCTTATTGTTGTTGCATTTTTATAAATATTCTTTAAAATATGACAATATCCTGGATCTATACCCTGAAGATCCAATGCTTTAATCACTGAAATGTTTATAGAATCAAATGGCTTTTCATAATCTACAAATCCAAAGCATTCATCGTCCTTTCTATAACTTCTCTCAATACCTGGATATGATCTACTGTACTAAAACCCCTTTTAAATCCAGCTTGTTCTCTTGGTTGGTGGAAATCCAATGTTTTCTGTAGACAAGTTATAATTACCTTGGTAAAAATTTTGTATAAAACTGATAAAAGGCTGATAGGTCTGTAATTTCTAATATCTTCTTTATCACCTTTTAAAATATTATCAATGCATTCTTCCAATCATGTGGTATATCTATCATTTGATATATAACTTTGCTAAAAAAAATTATATTTCTTAGCCTGCTTCTTTTAATATATTAATTATAATTCCATCATTACCTGGAACCTTTCCTTTTTTATAAATTTAATTGCATGTTTCACTTCATTTAAAATTCTGGGCAATTCAGAAATATATATGATATACGAGGTACTTGTTCTTTATTACTATATAATTCTTGATAAAAGTCTTCTACTCATTTCATTATGTCATCTCTTTTTAGTAATAATTCCATCTTTTTTTCTTATTGCAGATATAAATTTCCTACCAATACCATAATGTTGTTTTACATTCTTAAGACTTTTATTTTCTTCTACAGATTTCCTTGCTAGTTCACAGTTATACTTTCTTATATAATTTTCAACTCTTTTCTGCACCATTTTACAAAATTCGAGATATTCAATTCTTTTTAATGCATCATTTTTGTATATCTTCATATTCCTTCTTTTCTTCATAAATTCTCTAGTCTCAGTAGAAATTTTATTGGTCAATTGCTGTTTTTTCTACCAACTCTCTTTGTTGCAGTTTTCAAAAGTGTATCAGTTATTTTCATTCAAATCTGAATCATGTTCAAAATCTACTAATACTTGAAACAGATTTGTAAGTTCTAATTTAAATTCATTAGAATGTTTCTGAAGATTAGGAATACATTGTATACATAAGCTTAAATATATAAATTATTGAAAATGACAATTTTTCTTTTCAGACACATTTAAAAATTCCCTTGGGGGCAAACAATCGGAAATTGTCACTTGCATAGAAATCAAAAGAGCATTGGTTGGCTTAATTTATACACAAATTAACATTTAAATTTTCTTGAGGTCGTACGATAGGTATCTTGATTATTTTTTTTTAAAAATAGCATTACATTACCGTGAACAAAATCGGTAGCAGCAATATCATAGCACACAAAACATTTCAAAATAAACTACTTTGTAGTTATTAAATTCAGAACATGTTGATGTACCTTGATTTATTTGTAAACATAGATGAATAGTCACTCACCATTTTACAACAGTGAAATCAAAACATTTACATGTCAAAAATTAATTTCCAAAGTTTCGATATCCAACTCAGGATTACATTTATCCTAATTCAATGTAAGGTCATTTTTATGTTAGATAAGTTTATGAAAAGGCATACAAAGAACCTTCAACTTTTGTTGTGAATTTTATTATTTAATAGTTAAGTCATAACCTGTAGCACGATTTAATATGAAATTTCAAAAAAAATGTCACAGATTAATCGATTTAAATGGGTTTTTTTTCTCAAAGTAATATAGGTACTAAAATATACAAAATTGACCTATGCAGAATTTCTTCATAATCAAGTAAGGAATTTAAATATTTTTAAAAATGAATATTCATTAATATGTTACATTTAAGTTTTACTTTTCATTTTACTTATATAATTAAAATTTTATATGTTATTTTATGCATTTCCAAACATTAAATCTAATTTGAAAATAATGTACTGGTATCTAAACATAGTAAATTAAAATATTTAAAAATTTTAAATAAGCAAAATCTTGCATCCCTCCTCCCACAATATATTTTTAATATTAAAAAAATGATTATCTCATGGTGCAATTTATTTTCTTTATTAAAACTATGTTCAACTTTTATTTTTGTCAAAGAATATTACAATTTTTTTCTTTGATACTAGTACATATAATACATTCCAACACTTGGTGCTGATTTTCACCCAATGCACATCAATATGCATGTTCATGGGCTGACAATACAATAAATTTTAGATATTTATATACAATCTTTTTTAAAAATGTATTTCTTTTTTAACCCTTTTCAAAAATAGTATGGGTTTTTTAGGGCTCAAGTCTTAAACATTTTGCTTTTCTATCCGGTATTTTTTTGTTTATTTTTATTCTAACACTTTTTGAAAATAGTATGGTTTTTTTTACTAAAGACAAACATTTCATTTTTAATGGTTTTTTTTTTTTTACTAAACACTTAAAACATTTCATTTTTAATAAACACTTTGTTTTTAAATGGTGGAGTAGGGTTGGTTTGCTTTTTTTTAAACATTTATGCTACAGAAAAGTTCTTTATTTGTAGATGGTGAAAAGAGCGTTGGTTTGCTTTTTAATAAAAAGTTTTTAGATCGTGGAGGATTGGTTTGCTTTTTAATTATCGTTTACTATTTTTAAAAACATTTATGCTACAGAGTTCTTTATTTTTAGATGGTGGAAAGGGGGTTGGTTTGCTTTTTAATAAACACTTTGTTTTTAGATGGTGGAGGGGGGGGGGTTAGTTTGCTTTTTAATTGTTTTAATATTTTAAAACATTTATGCTACCAAAACGTTTTATTTTTAGATGGTGGAAAAGGGATTGGTTTGCTTTTTAATTATCGACTTTTGATTTTTTTTTTAAACATTTATGCTACCGAGAAGTTGCTTGCTTAATTTTTATGCTTTTTAAAAAATCCTTAAACATTTGGTTTTTAATAAACCTACTGTTTATTTTTCAACGGAGAGCGGGCTTAGTTTTCTTTTCAATTATGTAAATAATTTCCATGAAATAATTTGGACATTTATTGAATAAAAAATAAACTAAACTTTTTACAAGTTATAAAGATTTTGGCATAGAAACAACAAAAACTGTGGCCGGAGCTTCAATGAATTTTTCACACTTGCTGTCGCCATTTTATTATTCTCGCACGGAATCATGCAAAAACATACATTTTCACATGAACTCGGCCAAACTGTACTTTTCATCCTAACCTTTTGCAGTCGTGTTCAGTTACAAATCATAGGGAAACGTGAGATAGGCTGATAATTCTTAGTATGTAATACTACTTTAAATTTTCTCACAATTAATCGGTAATGAATATTTTAAGAATTTCGTGTACTTAAAATACGGCTACCATCAAATCATACCGCAAATTGCGCTCACTTGAGGAATACTTTCGCAATCCAATGGGCATGGTATTTCATTACATAATCATAGAATACATCACCATCAAGTGGCCTATTACAGTAGCCGCAAGTTAGGCCGCTAAAACGGTATATTGATGTGTTGGGGGAAAACTAGCGCCATCAAGCGATGGAGTGTATTATATGTACTAGCACTTTTTCTTTCTAATCATTTAAACTTAAACTATTTTATTAAATTATATCCCCTAGTAGGAGTTTGAGCAAACATCAATTTTATCATTATTCTTTATATTTTCAAAAATTTCAAATTATTTGTTATATACATTACAAATAAAAATAATTCTTAAAAGTTAATTTTTCCGACAAAAACAAAAACACTAAACTAAAATATATCTAAGAGCAATGTTTCCTTCTTTGGATATTGAATTTGGAAAATCTAAATAATTTAAATTTAGTTTGTAAAGCCTCAACGAATGTGTTTACATACTCAAAAGCTAATGAAATATTACTTAAATGTTTAAATTTTGCTTATAATTTTCCAAATACATAAGCAATCTTTTTCATTAATTATAAATTGCAGCTATACATCATCGATTTATGATCTAAAATTAAAACCCAAATATTCTTAAGAGTTCATGATTTTGCTGTTCGATTGAGACAGAAATTGGTGCAATGTTGTTAAACATAGCAGCAGAAGGGCATTTTAAAGTCGAAGCAACTATTAGATACCAATGCACAGATCAAGTGGCAAAACAACATAAAAGAGCAGATACCCCCCTTTTCCATCATTTATGATTTCATTAGGAAAAAAGTCTGTAATATCAAATTCTCTGGTAAAATAAAAAATGAACATTTTAACTTATGTTTACACACAGGCAAATAATTATTTCAAAACTGTAGGTTTAATTGTATTTTCATATCGGACTATTTCCATTACCTAATATGTGTATTGAATGTCTTTAGAAAAATTTAAGCCAATAAACACCACATGACCTCCACCTCTTATGCTTGCGTATAACTGTTGCTAAAACAGGCAAAACTCACTGTATATATTGCCACACACAGAAAGATAGAGTAATCAATAGACGCCAGAAGGCTTGTGTATAAAATCCCCATCTAGTGCCTACTCATCCAATATCCCCAGACTAGGTGCAGTGCTCTCAGATCCAAGGCTCCTCACTGACGAAGGCCATAAGCCAGAAACTAGTCTGGGCTATTGGATGAGTAGGCACTAGATGGGGATTTTATGCACAAGCCTTCTGGCGTTCATTGATTACTCTAGCTTGCAGTGTGTGGCAATATATATAGTGAGTTTTGCCTGTTTTAGAAAAATTTAACTTTATTTAAATATTCCAAATACATTCAACTAAGTAAACAGGTTAGTATATGCACATTTCAAGGTATTATTCTCCCCTCTTCTTCAGGTGTTGCTGGCCTGACCAGTGACAGTACTAGCATGGGATTCGAACCTGGATCCTTAGATTCTTGAATTTTAAATTAATGCTCTAGCCAACTGAGCCATCCTTCCAGCGTCACCCTAAAATTCAATAATCAAGAATCTAAAGATCCAGGTTCAAATCCCATGCTAGTATTGTCACTGGTCAGACCAGCAACACCTGAAGAAGAGGGAAGAATAATACCTCTCGAAACATGCATATACTAACCTGTTTGATGTGCTATTACTAACAGTTGAATGTATTTGGAATATTTAAATAAAGTTAAATTTTTCTAAAGACATTCTCAATATGCATATTAGATGATGGAAATAATCCAATATAAAAATACAACTAGAACACTATCATCACAAACCTTCAGGAAAACACTGTAGGTATAATGTTTGAATTTGGAAATGCATAAAAGAATCCAATTATAAACTTACAATTAAACCATTTAAATGAAAAATGTAATTTTTTAATACAAATTTATTACTTAATTATAAAAAAAAAAATTTGCATTGGTTTAAGTAGCAGATATTATAGTACAGTATTTGAATATTTGCTATTTATCAATGCAAAATTTGTTCATAAACAAGTAAGAAATTCAAATTTTTTAAATGAATATTCATTAAAGTTACATTCAATTTTTAAACATTTTTCATTTTACTGGCGTAACTGTTGTATTTGTGCATTTTGAAATGCAAACATTAAATCCAGTTTTTATCTAAACATAATAAATTGAGTGTATGGTAAAGCTTTAAGCAAGCAATCTTACACTTTTATTCCAATATATTTTTATTATTAAAAATGTTCATTTAATATCTGATGAAGTAATTTACACAGTTCATTATAAAAATCATGTTATCTTTTATCAAAGAATATCATCCCCCTCCCCCATTTAAGTCATAAACAGTAGAGAAGGAAAAAAATCTTCAGTAGTGGATTAACATATTCCATAAATGTTCAATTAAATGACAATTCTTAGTTCTTAACTAAATCATTATTATTTTTTTAAAAATGACTTTTTAAAAAAAAAAACAATCAAAATGCAATCTAGAAGTAAACATTAGGAATAGATAATTTTTTTTTAATACACAGAAAATTCTCAACTTATTGGACAGATATATTGTTTTTCCATATCTATCATCAGTTTTCTTTATACTCTGAATTAAGACCCATAGAAATATATTATAGAAATATGCATATATAATTGACTAATCAATCACAACAATCATTTTTTCACATAGAATGTTTTTTCATGTGAATCAATACTTTTTTATTAAAGAAATATACATATACAATATTTATTTAAAATATGATTATACAAAATATTAACTTTGATTTTTTAAATATATGTAATTATTGTATTTAAAATTTTATATATATATGTACACCCACAGCCATTTCACAAATAACTAGGGAATAATGAATTGTATTTCAAATTAATGATGTAATTACATTTTACTTGTACTGTACTTAAATAATCATTAAACGGTTTCTTGTATATAATTTTTTATGACTTACATTCTACCACTTTTATATAATTATAGTTTATTTTAAAAATGATACCAGAATTCACTGTATATGTTTTATAAATATATTCCTTTCCTTTTATGGGCATATTCCGGTCTCTTACCTTTACTAACATTAGTCCTATTGAAATTTAGCCTCCCGTCATATATATATTCAATTATTATATTTTGTTCCAGAGCCAAGTATCATGATCAATAGGATACTATTTAATGGGAACCCAGATCTTTCAAAAATAGTTCTAGTCAATATATTATTATTTCTTTAGAAATGTTTTGATTAAAGTTGATTTATGAAGTGTTTATCACTGTTTAAAAAAAAAAAAGAGCACAAAATACAAATTCATAATAATTCTACTTTCATAAAAAACTTTTTTTAAAAAAACAAAACAAAAACAACAACAAACAATCATTTTATTAATAAAACACAAAACTACAGATTTCAAAGTGTTATGAAATAAACCTTTATTAGACATTCTACATTTCCAACATATGCCTGGCATCCCAGTAAAAATTTATTTTCTTTTTTACAGCGGTGATAGTGATCAACTGCTTGCAAAAATAAGAACAGTTGAAAATTCTTACATATTCTGTGAGATCATTCATTCGATCACACTGCTTAATTGTTAACATCAACAAATTAAAATATTTTCTTTCACATTTAATCAGTATTTTTTTAATACAACAATAGATATATAATATATCTGAATAATGGAACGGTGAGTACAGCCTGCTGGTATAGAAATCAGTTTGAATAACTGATTTTGTTTTCTCCTAGAATATTATTCGCGTGTTTTTGTCTCAGCTGTGATGAGTGGATGATAAAGTGGGCACATTTACACGTATTTTCCGTATAATTTTGTACATATATTTTAAAAAATATTTCAAAATAATTGCAAATTATTTAATATATATATACTATACCTTCTTTTATATATACATGTCTGTGTAAGTATGTATATAAACATACATTTCTTTACATATATGCACCCATACACACATATATATCAATACGTATTTCACATATATGCTTATATACATATATGAACTTATAAAATGCATATGTATGTATAAATTTGTATGTGTACACACATATATATGTAAAAAACCAATATTTAAAAAAAAAAGACAACATTAATGTGGACCCAATGAAAGAAAAAATATATATAATAAAATCAACAAAATATTAAAAAATAAAAAAATTCACTTAATCCATCCAATAAAGATGGAGGAATGAGTCAGTACAATTAAATTAAAAAAAAAAAAAACTTTTTTTCATATATATATATAATCTGAATCTCTTTCTTAAATGCCACATATACAGAGATTGATGCCAGCTCCATTTTTAATACAGCGGTCAATTCTAGAATCATCTATATAACCTTAAATTTAAATTCTAACATAACATTTTCATTCAAATAATATCATTTAAAAACAACAACAATAACAAAAAAAAAAAGCTTTAAATTAATTTTTAGGTCCCTGATTAAAATGATGAGAGAACAAAAACCAAAATAAACAAACAAAAAAAGTATAAGATGAAATTTTGTATCTTTTCCCCCCATTTAATTGCTAACAAAAGATCATCAATTACTTTTAGACTGAAAGGGATATAAAGGCATCCTTTTGTTTACTTTTTACATTTGGAATTTCATTTTGTTTTTTTAAAATCATTATATATATATATACACACATACACTCATCCAAATATAAACTTATATACATGTGTAGTATATATACACACGTATTACATATATATACATACACACACATATATCTTACACGCGCACACACGCACTCATGTATACATTCAAACACAATTATTGGGAAAGATAGCCACAGCTTGGAATTAAAGAAACAAATGAAGAAAAAAAAATGGGCAGAATAAGGATTAATCTCAAATTAAGAACTACTATCTATTTGTTAGCCATAATTAACAAAGAAAAAAATATGGACATTAAAATATTTGACAAAATTCTTTTATAAAAATTAAGTAAATTAACAAGAAATAAAAGTATATAACACTATATACCTGATATTTATGACAAGCTACGCTACTAAATTTTATTGCAGCACATGTGACTTTTTTCCTTTAAAAAAAAAGGTTATTAGTTCGCTCTTTTTTTTTTTTTTCCTCTCCTCTTTTTTTGTTAGTTATTTCTACATCCTGCACTATCAAGGCAAAATGGTGCTGAATTACTATGGTATTATCTATGTGTAATGCTCAATTTTGTTGTAATTTTTTGTTTTTTTTTTCTTGTTTTTTTTTTTTTTCATTTTTTAAATTTTTTTTCATTTTTTTTTTCCATTTTTTTTTAAATTTTTATTCTATCAGAAGGATAAAATGATTTCAAAAGCCCCAACAAGTATTAAACAAGGGAGGAAATATTTCTAGAGGCTTTTTTAATGCATATATGTATACATATATATTACATATTCAAATCCAATTAGTTTAAAAAATAATAATATATATATATATGTATAAATAAAAAAAAATTTACAATAAATTAAACATATATATATATGCAAATATTTATATATATATAAATAAAATTACTTAAGAAAAAAAAACCCCATTAAGTACAATGGACAACACACATTACTTACATTTAACTATAGAAAAGTAAAAATAAGTGTCATAATAAAAAAAAATCTAATCTACACTGAGGTGAAAATAAAGTCACCACCACCTCTTTTTTTTTCTTTTACTCTCTAAATGAGAGAAATTTTACAAGCCCCTTGAAACAAATTTCCCCCTTGTAGTTGATAGCTCAATACCGAATAACCTCAATTATTTTGCGACTACATTTTCCCTTACAAAGATTTCCCTCCCTCCCAACTTTTCTAAAAATAATATAACAATGGTGAACATATATGTGCACCGTCAGCCTGAAGACAGGCTTATGAATATGACAAGAATGATGATACAACAGCATGCTTTAATCCACCATTAGCTCAAAGCGAATACTGCCCATTCTAAGTTGACGATTGTGTTTGATATTTTTAGCCCAAGCTTTGCATTCGACACTAATTAGTACACCACGTTTTGGTTCTTGGAAATATACCATCACAACTGGAGATAAGTAACCAGGAACATTATAATATGGAAAATATTCAATAGGAAAGCCAAAGTTTGGAAAATACTCCAGGCGACCGATGTTTTCTTTATCTGCAGGATTCTATATATATGCAAACAAAAATATATATATTTTAGATTTAGTCATTTATCACTTTTATCTAAGTGTATAAAAAGTTATAATACCTCAGTCACTGAAATCTAATAAAGATAATATTAATGTTGTTTCAAACATGGTTCACCTTTGGTAAGAACTTTTAGCATCAAAAATGCATCAAGATTTTATATAATACATCCAATATTTCCTCCATATATGAAATAATATCAGTATTATCTTTAATTTATAATACTCATTACTCATTCATGCAATTTATCAGTAATATACAAGATATTGTTTATCATATAAGTGTACTTCATACAACAATACTAGATAAAGATGTAGAATTAAAAGATTCATATTTGACTCTTTAGTTAGAACAGAAAATGAAAACAATTTACAACAATAAATAAACAAAATAAGATATATGAATGTTAATAAATTCTCAAGTGCACATATGTGTATATATATATGCACACATAGTAAAAAAAAAAACTCTTGTGCTAGAGATGTATTTGTAACCAATCAAACCATGAGCAATTATCCAATGTAAAATTTTTTCAGACCAATCTCATTATTGATGTATTACAAGATATTTACATTGAGTATTATAAAGTTGATATAAAAAACATACAATTGATTGCTAAAACATCTAAGTTCCAAAATCACACAGAATGTAATCTTGACATGTAAACAATAAATTTATATAACAAAGGAAATGGATATTCAAATATTGCAAGCCTCTAGCTTATCCGATAAAGATTGTTTACATGAAATATACTTATAGTGAGGATTAATCTGGAAAATTTTTATACTGGATGACAAGGTCACAAATTGTTTTAAGTATTTATAAATCTGACACTCCTTGCTAAAAATAATCTTTGTAGAGAATGACAATTCCAGAGATATTTTAACTATTAACTTTACAGAACATTTTCAAATATGATATAAATCCTGTGAGATCACAACTGTCTTAAGAATTGTTTTTTAATTTATTTGAATCTTTTGACTAAAGATTTGTTAGTATGATTTAATCCAAACATCTTCAAACTTTGAACATCCCGTCTTTCCCTGATTTATATTTCATTCATCAAAATAAAAATATTCTGTTTTAAGATGATGAATACTTTCTCAATGACAAAAAAAATATTTCTAATTATTTAGGTTGTTTCAATAATTTGTTTACATCTATGTTCTAGAACTAAAGACTTCTACATACTGGTCGATTATACTCAAATATCAAAGAATTGCAAAGACATACATTGCTGCTCTTCTAAAATCAAAAAAAGCACTGGTCAATAAAAGCAAAAAAAAAAAAAAAATCTTTATTGTCTTTATATGGTTTACAATTTTGATAATAATATTTGATAAAGTAAATAAAATGCTATAATTAATTTCACAACCTTTCCATAACAAAACTTTCTACATTAACTGAAAATAGGAATGGACCCATAGATCTATAATATAGCTGAATATTCTGCCTATATTTACATTACATGATTTGCCATAACATTTTGAAATAAGTCAAATGTTCTAAGTTATTCGAAATATTTTACTTTCTGATCTTAGAAATGATAATTGGAATTCACGTGGAAGATTAAAGTTGAATTCCAATTATATTAATGTTGCCTGCATCAAACAAAACTGCATGATATAAACTTATTATGGACAAATATCAGGTCTATATACAGAATTCATTGCTAATGTACATTAGCCAAATTTATGGCTTTGGTTTAGTATATGTATATCAATATGTAAAATATAAATATATACTCACTTCTCCTTCACACGAAACCAAAATGAAATCTTGACTATATTCTTTTCCTCTTAAATTTATATATTCTGAAGGTAATTCATCTACTGATTTATAAGTTGTAGGTTCCCAACCATAAATCTTGAAAAAAAAACAACAACATATATATATATAATAATTATAAATATATTAACATACATGCTTTATTTGGTTATTACAATGAATTTTTAACATAATAATGAAGCTGTGTATATCTATAGGTAGATATACTTGCTTCATGTTTAAGTGAGTTCAACCTACCCCCCCACCCCAAACGTATATATAGTTTATTCAGAAATATCATTCTGATCACGTCAAAGAAAATACTTTATTAAAAGTATTTGGTTAAAAATAATTTTATTTAATGAAATTTGGCAAAGTAAAACAAAATCAATTAAGGAAAAATGTTAAAACGTGTAAAACAATGGAAGAGGAGTTGGAATCCATTAAGTAAGGAAAAATAAGTGCTGTATTTCCCTATCTGTATATACTAATAGAAATGATTACAGTTAACACCATACATCCTATACACATTGCAAAGTATTGTAGTGTAAAATAAAGCACAATGCATAGGAAACCAAAGTGGTGGCAGAAAATATGATGAAATAAAAATGCTAATGAAACAGAAATTAAAAATAAAAATTAAACCTAAAATCCATTAAGGCAGAAAGTAGACCCCAGACATAAAAGAAAATATATAAGCATGGAAGGGGCCATTGTTTGGGGTTGAGCTTAATATTTTTGACCGTGGGACAAGCAGAATTTTAACAAAATTTATTTGAAAAAACTTACATTATTTTATTAAATATCACCATTCTACGGAGTTGTCCCAATCCTGTTTATTAATAACGCCAGTAATAATTTATAATGACCATACCTGCCAGAATGTGCGAGTACTTGGGCATCAACTTCCCTGGGTCATTGGGAAAATAGTGTCCAACAGTTCCAGCAAAATGTAGAAGCTCCATCCACGTCCTACCTTATTAATGCCAGTCTAAAGTTCACCAATCCAAGTGTTAAAAAGTCCGGAAGCCATCACCGTAAAATATTACATTCTACTTGAATACTCTAACTGTAACTAAATCTATATATTTCTTAATTAGTCTTATCCTTATATAACCTATATTTTAATTATTCTAAATGTTAAATCTGCTGGCTTAAATTATTGAACAAATTAGAGATTTACTTTTATTTCATTTTTAGTTATATGAATTCCCTTGAATGATGGAGGGAATTAAAAGTTAAATCATTAAAACATGTTTACACTTTCCTGTTCTCAAAATCCCAAGCGATAGAGCGAGCAAAGAAGATGCCAAATCTCAAAGTATTCTATTTTAAAATCAAAAGTAACTTGTTTGAATTTATTTATTTTTCTAAAGTTCTCTCCCTTACCCCCCTTCCCCATCATGTCAAGGAAAATAATGTATCAATTCTTAGAACTATATAAGAATTAAGAAAGGATGAGCGTATTTCATTTAATAGATTTCTAAATTATATTTGTTAAAAAATGTATAGCCCAATGTTATTAGGAATACTCAATACTAATAAATTACTCATTTCATCTAAGTTATACTTTGCTTACCGCTCAATTAATATTTCTTCTTTGATAGTGATTTTATATAATGAACTTCCTTAACAGGCGGTATATGTGTAATCAAAGATGTTATATTGGTAGGAGTAATAATAATGAAGCAATCTACATGTACATATAATATATAAATACGATGTAAATAAAAAAGCGCAATTCTCGGATACAGTTATCAGTCTATTTAGGCATCAGTAATCTACCCAAGCCTTTAAATTTTATTTATTAGATTTTATTCTTTATGATTATGAAAATAATTATTGTGAACGGGTTTTAATTATCGAATACTCATTTATTGTTAACTGGGGATGCTCACAGTTATATATATATATATAATAATTTTATTCATATTAAGTCATCCTGTATGCAAAGGTTTCGTAGATTGTTGTTTATATATATATATATTTGCGTTCCTGCCTTACATGTGTGGCAATGATCACTTTTATTCTTTGTGGTCCATGCGTCTTTACAGTCAAACTCAGTAAGGGCAGACCAGATGCTGCGGTCCTTAGCACACTGGTCTAGGTTCCTCAAGAGCAGGCAACTTCTTGCGCCCCAAGTGCAGGATTTTAGCACATCTACGATCTCTCTCCACTGTTATGTGCCTTTGGTTAGAAGCAGACACACCTTTGCAGATAGGGACATCCATTCTTCAGTGGTGAACCATACCATCAGATTGCTAAATCAATCATTCTAGTTGTGATGTACCATTGTGCCCGCACTCTCAGGCAGTACCACAATTTCTAATAAATATTTACGTCCAGCCTTCCCCTACACTCGTTAGCAACCCTAGGTGACTTTTAAAATCAAATCCATCCACAAGTTCTCCCCCAAAATAAATAAGAATGTAAATAATCATAGATAAAACCTAGAATGGACTGATAAATATTCATAATTCCAATTTAAACTAAGTATGGCACACATTGTTGTAAGCCGCTATTAACTTAATATCACACTATGTAAAAGCCAGTAGATCGCCATCGTCCTCCGTGTGTAAGCTGCCCTCTTTTATTATATTAATTTTATGTAAATAAATTTATAGTATTGTCAATTTAAACTTGTGAACTGGAACTATTTATTAATTAACTATTATCAGAAACACCTTCATTTGCTTAATTAATGCATCCATGGTTTTGTACTTCATTGATATAATATTAATTTGATAGTCCTAGAGAAATGATCAGACCCTAAAATCATGTAATAAACTCAAGATAAATAAATTGATGTAAGACTTAGGGGTGCGGGCTCTTGTCATGTCATAAGTTGCAAAGAAGCCTGAGAGAGTTCAAGTTTGAATCCTGAGCTACGTTGAGCTACATGAAGCGAAGCTGTGTGATGTCAAGGAGATTAATTAGGTGGTTGAGACTAGAAAACCTAGACAGGAGTTTAAACTCAGAGCATGGGAGAGAGGGGTCATTCCTTATTTCTGCTGGTTGAGAGTCCCTGCTTGGTCTTTCAATCTTGTTGACTGATTAGACAAAACTTGACTGTTACAATAATTATCAAAAGAAAAATAAACAAACTTCAAATTTGCAGTACATATGCATCATTGAATCAAATCTAATAATTAAAAAAAAACACCTCACAACAAATATGTTACAATAAAATAAAATATTATCAAACCAAATAAGATGTCATGGGAAATGTAGATAAAATGAAAAATGTATATGGCCAAATTCCGTTGAAAACATCTCTCCACAAATATTTCACATCAAAAATATATATATAAGAGCTTTCTTAAAATTAAACAATTTTCATCTTGCAATGTCAAAAGATGTTACATAAAATATCTATCTAATAATTTATTACCAGATTTAGGTGGATATTGTTGTTAAAACACAAATAATTGTCTTAAAAAACAAATTTACTATATAATCAATCAATTGAAGATGGCGAAGTATTTGCTCTCAGTGGATAATACAACAGAGTATTGTTTGTAAAGTGATTATCTATTTTAATCCCCCCCCCCCCAAGATTTAAGACAAAAAAAAAACAGGGTTAAATCTTGATTCGCATTTTTTTGTAAATTTCACCAGTCTTTTTTGGGGGGATTATGAAATTATCACTGTACATGTACCTTTCTGGATCAATTATGCACAAATTATTATTTTATTACATAAATCGTTGCCAAACTATCATTCTAACAAAACTGAAATAATAGTTTTCTTTATCTTTAAACTAAATCAAGCTTTGGAAATCAAGGATTGTTACAAGCAATCATTTTTATTTGTTACCCTGTTTTATTATATGTTATTTCTATTACAGTATTTATTTTTATTAATATAAAAGAAAAGATGGTGTACTTGTGCTGAAAATTTCCAAACTCATAAAGGTAAACATTTTGAAATAATATAAATTACATTGCATCATGTTGAATTAAATTATAAAATTTGCACAAAACAAATGTCAAAGATTGTTTTTTTTTTCCATTAGTTACTGACTTAAAATTTCCTGAAGTTATACAAAATAATGATTTTAAAGTTCTTTTCACTTAAATGTTTTATTTCAATCATATACATATACAAATAGGCATTTTAAAATAATAAGCATGAAATGTTTGGAGTTATAAAATCTAAACCACATTTTACATGTATTTCAGCAAATAACAATCATTAAATTGTTCTACATAATTTTTAGTGCTTTCTTTGTTTATCATCCCCTCCAAAAAAGAATAAACTGAGAAGTATAGATGTTTAAACAAAATACATACCACAAAAACATAATTTAAGTATCAAATGCTACATAGCAATCATCAAATGTCTCTACGGTGAATAACTATTTTGCACATCACATGCTTAAGCATTCTAGATATTATCTTTTGAAATGTAAACAATTTTGAAGACCAGCTACATCTTGAATTCTTCAATGATATATTTCAGACTAAATAAAACCCTGGCTTACAGAAAAGTATTAAAATAGTAATATGCTGGCCAATGAATGAAATCTTCTATAGCCAATCCAATAATCAAAAAAGCACTTCCAATGATTATTTTAATTAAAATTAGTAGATCTAACAAGTTACCTGCAAATTTTGTTTTGAAGCTTTAGGGATAATAAACTTTAGTTTTTAAATTGAATGATATTCTGTGATTTCTGTAATTTTATTCTACAAATTAAGTGAAGAAAGATAACTAACTATATTAAAGGCAATGTAAAAATCAATTTGAATTATTGCACAATTTGCTGTCTCTAGAAATATAAGTTGGCAAATAAACTGAATCTATAATAAAAGTGCAGATATTTTATTAGCAAATAATGGCCGAATCTTGTCAAGTAGATAACTGCACCAAATAATTTGATGGAAATTCAATACAACTCTTTTTTTTTTAACAAAAAAAAAAACAACATCAAGCTTTTGCCAAGTGGTTTTATGCTGAAGAAATTTATTTCAAAGTTCTCTTATAATAGAAAGCAATGCAATATCCAGATGACATCATTCAGTAGCGAACATTGTATTTTTGAGTAATTTATTAATATTTTTTTCACTGAATCACTTTTGGATGTGATAATATGTTAAACTATTTCCATCACCTATCTATCATTAAATGTTGAATGTCTAGAATATTTTAAAATAGTTTTCAAATACAAACAACTGTTAGTAATAACACACAAATAGACTATGCAGGTTAGTAGATACATGTTTTGAGTAGTATTGCTGGTCTGAAGAAGCAGAGAATAATAACACTCAAAACATTTTTTAATCTACTAACTTGTGTGTTATTAATAACAGTTATTTGTATTTGAAAAGTTTAAAATTTTCTAGACACTCAACATTTAATGATAGAAATAGTCTATATCTAAAATACTATTATCACAAACCTTCAGACAAACAATGAATCACTTTTACTATATACTAGAGCCATCTTTTTTAAGTTTGATACTAGACATTAGCACCAGTTATATAGCCAGATTGGTTTTTGACTAGTAATAAACACTAAATTTTCATAATCCACATGCATTTAACAGATAACCAACGTAAAGTCGGATGGCTTAACTACATTAAACCTTTTATCTGAAGTCAATTTACATGCAGAGACCAATAATTACATATTTTAGTAACCTTAGTTACATACTATGTATGGGAATCTTTGACAGAGCAACTTACTATTCTTTAGAATCAACTATTATAAACTTCAATAAACAAAGACCTTTAAACAGTAATATCAATCAAACTTCTGGGTGGTTTCTGACAAACATAATACAAATCAAGTTAATTCAGTTTGCTTGCGGAGCAATTGCATTTCAAAACAAATTTTAAATTTCATGAGTAAAGAAATAAAAAGTTTCCTGTTTTAAAGCATTAAAGATCACTTAATCTTGTGTTTATTATAAAATACTAGAATATATTGTCAAATCTTCATTAATAATTATTTAAAAATTAATGCAAATGCATTATAGGTGTTAAAATATTGGATAATTACTTCCCAAATATGAAATCACTCAATTTATGATAAAAGATTAAATATACCAATCATAAATAAATTTTTATGAATACTTATATTTCATTCTTTTTTGACCATATGTTCTATTTTAATAAATGTATTTTTAAAACTATTATTTTACAGATTTATCTTTCCTTCATAAACAATCAGTCAATAATGGGCATAAAAAAAAAAAAAAAAAAGCAATTTCTACCACACTGCATATTATGACTAAAACCGGTCTAATTCAAATGGCCTTTGGCTCTACATTTAAAGAAATTTATAAAATTTATAATTATCAGCTTCACCTTCAAAGCACCCAAATGTAAAATTATTTAACTTCTCAATTTATAATATATTATTTAAAGAATAAATTATACAATAAACAATTTTTTATGAATACTTTTATTGTGCGTTTGTAAGCAAAAATACAATAACATTAATATGAAATCATTTGAATGCCATGAAGTTTTAAATTGGTGTAAATGTCTTAAATACACAAAAACAATAAGGATCAGAATATTGGGTGATGAATAGAAATAGAAGTCACATGAATAATATTGGTTTTAATCAAAATGCTCTATCATGGGGGTGATTTGCATTTGTGTAATGTCTATTGCAGAATCTTTATAAAATGAAAATAAATCTATAGGATAGTAATTTTAAAAATATATTTGGCAAAACATTTATCTGAATTTATTTTTTAGTGAATGTAGGCCTAGAAAGGGTGAATAATTTTTTTTATTCAAAATTTATTTTTGTAATTATTTTTGTATAATATTTCAATTTCTACGTTTTTAATAAAATGCAGTATAATTCCAATTTAAAGATATTAACATTATACATTTGACTACTTTCATAATTTTTCCATAACCATTCACTCATCACCAAGTATCCCATATACGTGCGTTATTAAACATACCATCCATACATGTTCTATCACTTTTAAAAGATTTAAATTAAGCATTACAAATATTTACCTTATTTAATTTTAGAAGAACACACGGCTGACCTTCCCTATAACCAAAATAATTTTCTTTAATACAAGTCTTTCCCAACTGTGTTTTAAGGTCAAAATGACAAACTTGCTTATATTTAACATCTTCACCAAGTTTTTGACCCTGTTGACAACTAGTTAAGGTGTCTGGAAACTGAAATCCTTCTTCATATCCTAAAATTTGAAACATATGTAAATTTTAATGAAATTTTTGACTTCCGAGAAATAAATATTCACAAAAAATATATCACACAAAATAAAATAAAAATGACCAAGTAGCAGTACTTTTGCAGTTGCTAACCTGGAAACTTCTCATAATAAATGTAATAAAATATTAATAACTCAGAATGATTTCAGAAAACAAAAATAGTTCCTATTTAAATGTTACCACTCCATAAATTAAGCAAATAATTGCTTATTCACACACACAATATATGAATGCACAATTTTTAATACAAGTTTGTTAATAATATAAATAAAATGTAAAAAAACAAACAAGCATTCAATTTCTTAACATATAAATTTACACAATAATAATAATCGAATAGTTTCTTGTGTTTTGAAGTTCAAAAAAAATTTGAGTGCTGGAACTGTCACTATGGGAATAGATCCAAGGATCTTATGCTCAAGAATCTGATATTCTACTATAGCATTAAATCACACAGAACAATTTAAACAGTCTTACTTAGAATATGTTATCAGTCAGAACAAACGAGAAAAAACTGAATTATGACCCTCACTCAAAATACAACACAATAACAAAAAAATCTCTTAAATCAGACTAACATACAGTATAACTATTATCAAGTGATATAAGGTTCAGCATTGCAAAAGAATGAACACAATAAAATATTTTTAATTGTTTATATTTGCAAAAAAAAAAAAAAAAGGAGAAGAAAACACAATACTGCATTATACAGACAATCCTCTATTATATAAGTGATCCAATTTGTAAATTATTGCATAAGATGAATTTTAATATTTTAGATCAAGTGATATTTGTCAATGACCAATGCATGAGTAATTGAATATATTGTTTTAACAAATAAAAATATGCACAACAGTATACAAGAGAAATATAATGTTGATTTGAACATGATATTTCTTTTTCAATTTTTTGCATTTTTATATATGCCAGAAATTGTTTATGTATGTAGAAGAATATCTAATACTTGCAGAACTCATCAGATAATAATTTGTGCTTCTAAGTAGAGATATGCAATTCTCAAACGTTGTTCTCGAAAAATCAATTTGTTTTTGACATTTTCTAGAATTCTCAAAAAAAAATTAAAGATAAAAACCCTATTTTTATTTTGAAAATTACTTTAATAATAATTTATATATAATAAATAAATAAATTCTTTAATAAAAAAAACTTACAAATTCAATTTTAACTCAGTCAGTCTCCATCTCCATTGAAAATTATAAATTATGTATGAATGTAAGAACCAATTTTTAAATTAACCATATTAAATATGAAATATAGGCATATTCTTTTCAAATATGTTTTAAAAAAGCTAATCAATCATTTTATGAATCTTTGAAGTTCTTCCTTTGGACACAATATCACCTGATATCGAAAAATTCTGTTTTTTTTATGTAATGTAGTAAGCTTTATTGTTTTCAATGCAGATTTCAAATTTTCCAAATTATTTGTCAATTTCCCTGTAGCTTCAAATAAATTCTTTTTCAAACATTAAAAAAATTTCGTAACTGATTGAGGTTTTGTTTTATTTGCTTGTATTGACTCTTCTAACTGTTGTAAACTTATCGAAGTATTTGTAAGGCAGCTTTCTGTCATTACTTCAATATCTGACTCAATCAGAATTGCTATGTTCCATTTCATGTGCATAATTATTTTGGAATAATCCCTGCATATAATTTTTAGCTAGTTTAGGTAGATTTGAAGAATTTGTCATCTTGTTCTTGTAAATGGTTTGGATCTTTAAGAAACTTCAATAATGAAACTATTGCATATTCGTCATCTTTGATATTTGAATTTTAAGTTCATTCAAAATTCTTTTGCTTAATATCAAATTTGTTTTTTTTTCCTTTTTAAAATACTTCCAGCAACCTTTATTGTTCTGCTCGCTCATTTTTGAGATCTAAATCATTATTTTTTTTAATAAATTTAAATTTATGAATTCTATATAAAATTTACATACCATACAAATAAATACCAAGTAAAAGTATGTACTTCATTTGCAAATTATTTTTTTTTGCTAATGCTGACTAAATGTCAAAAAGCATAATACTTAAAAGTGAGAAAATAATATATGATAATAGAGTTAATAAAAAAAGTGGTACTAGAACTTTTAAGAAATGTTTTGTAAAAATAATTTGGTTTTATTGTTTTTATTTCTAGAAATTCGCGAGAAATGACATTTAACTTTCTTGAGAATCAGAAAAATTTGTCAACTATGAAATCGAGAAAAAGAATTCTCAAGAATAATCTCTACTTAGAAGATCAGATTAGTATCAACATGCTTCAATAACTTCAAGAAAATAATGTATTAAATAATATATGAAATGATTTCATTATATAAAATAATAACCAGAAAATAATAATAGATTTTTACTACAGCTATGTAATCAATAATAATTTTATACATAAAAAGCTTTTTTCAGCACCTGCTTTGGTGCCCTTTTCAAATTTTACTAATCTATTTAACGTTAACAAATTATTTCTGACATAAAACCATCTAGTGGCCAATAATGGAATTAAAGTAAACAATAATAATATAAATAATTAAAACAAATCAAATCCCTCTTATATGTCATCTTATAAAATTTTGCATACATTTTTAATAAACCAAATATTAACCAAATTTATAGAAGTCTTGTAAATATTCATACAATTATCTAAATTATTTTTAATGTAATATGTTTTATATATTTGTCTTCTTTTTGGATCTTTGATGAAATTTAAATATTTAATACTTTTTGTAGCATCTATTCTATGGCCATATTTCAAGTAATAAATATATTATGCAGCTTTATCATCTCTTCTTTTAATGACATTGTTATGTTCTTTGGCTCTTACCTCTAATTGTTTTCCAGTATGCCCAAAGTAAATCATTTTACAAATTTCACATGTAATTTTATATACAATTCCTTTTTTATACTGTAAATCATCCCTTAACTTATAATTGTCGATTAATTGATCAAGATTCTTACTATTTGACCAGCCAATATTTATATTCTCATCAATATAGTTTTTGTTATACCTTAAAGTATTATAAATCCTAGGATAATATGGAAGTTTAATCCATTTCTTATGTGATTCATTACTACCATTATCAATACCATTATTATTCTCAAAAATTTTATCATCTATTATAGATTTTTTAGAATTAAAAAATATATTGCTAATAGTTTTAGGATTATATCTATAATCTTGATATAATTTAATGAATTGATTCTTTTGCAAATGAGCTACACTTTTATCTATATTATATTTATCATTCCTATATTTAAAATTTTTAATAATTGCTAATTTTTGTACTCATGCTTGTTGTGAATCTACATAAATAATTTTTCTTAATTTATTTTCTTTAATAAAATGTTTTAAAGTAATTTTATTATCATTATCTATATTAATTTCTATATCTAAATATTTAATCCTATCTTCAAATTCTATTTTAGTAAATTTAATTTTATATATATTATTATTAAACTCATTATAAATATTGTTCATTACTCTTTTATTACCAATAAAAATATCATCAACATATCTAGAATAACGTATTACTTCTTGACTAATTACATTTTCTAATTATTATTTTTTTCATTACATTTTCTAATTTATCTATAAATATTGATAATATTAAGCCACTAATTGCATAACCCATCCCTCATTTATATCCCAAAATTCATTATTATATTTAAAATATAAACTATTGTGTATTAATTTTAAATCTCTTCAATAATATTTATTATGTTTATATCATTTATATATTTACTTAAATTTTTTATTACTATATCTATACTTTTAAGTCTTGGAATACTTGGATACATTTTTTCAATATCCATTATAAAAATACTTTGATTCCTATTTAATTTTATACTATTTAATTTATCAATAATACAATCTGCATTGTTTATAGAATATTAACATATCCTAAATTACATGTTATCTATTTATTTATATACTTACAAAAATTCTGTAAAATAAAATTGCTAAAGTTAAACAACAGTCTCAATGCATTATTATTTTTACGAGATTTAACCTTTGTAAAAATTTATGGATTTTCATAAGAAGGATCATCATCATGATCATCATCAATCATTATCAATCCACTGCAGGATGAAGGTCTCTCCAAGTTTAATCCATCTTCTCCGATCTTTAGCTTCTCTTCTCCACAACACCCCTGCACATTTTCTTATTTCATCCATCCATCTCACATGTGGTCTCTTTCTGGGTCTTTAACAATCTCTTGGAATCCAGTTTAAAATTTCAATTGTCCATCTATTATCATCTCTTCTAGCAATATGTCCAGCCCAACTCCATTTCAATCTTTTAATTTTTTCAATAAGGTCAGTAACACCTGTTTGTTGTCTTACCCATACATTGCGTTTTCGATCTCTTCTTGTTACTCCCAACATACATCTCTCCATACTCCTTTGAGTGGTCTGAAGTCTCTGTATTGCTCTTCTATTAAGTGTCCAAGTCTCAGATCCATAAGTAAGAACTGGTAAAACACATTTATTAAAAACCATCCTTTTCAAACACATAGGCATATTTCCTTTTAGTATCAAGTTATTTCCACCAAAAGCACTCCAACCAAGTTTAATTCTATGATTAATTTCCTTCATTATGTTTCCATCTGTATTAATAATCTGACCTAGGTATTTGTAACTGTTAACTTCTTCTAATTCTTCATAATCAATCTTTATTTTCATATTTTGAGCAAATCGATTAAACATTACTTTAGTCTTTTTAACATTTATCTTTAGTCCTACTTTTCTACTTTCATCTGCTAACTCCTGCAACATTTCCTGCAGCTCTGAAGCATTATTTGCAAAAACAACTACATCATCTGCGAAATCTAAATGACTTAAATACTCTCCATTTACTTTCACTCCTTTAGTTTCCCATTTTAATCCACAAAATACTTCTTGCAGCACTGCTGTAAAGAGTTTTGGAGATATGGAGTCACCTTGTCTTACACCTTTCTCAATGTTGATTTTTCCAGTATCATTATGTAATCTAATTGTTGCTGTTGCATTTTTATAAATATTCTTTAAAATATGACAATATCCTGGATCTATACCTTGATGATCCAATGCTTTAATCACTGAAGAAATGTGTATAGAATCGAATGCCTTTTCATAATCTACAAATCCAAAACATAATGACAACTCATATTCATTTGTCCTTTCTATGACTTCTCTCAATACCTGGATATGATCTATTGTACTAAAACCACTTTTAAATCCAGCTTGTTCTCTTGGTTGGTGGAAATCCAAAGTTCTCTGTAGACGAGTTGTAATTATCTTGGTAAAAATTTTATATAAAACTGATAAAAGGCTGATAGGTCTGTAATTTCTAATATCTTCTTTATCACCTTTTTTAAATATTAATATTATTACTGCATTCTTCCAATCTTCCAGTACATCTTTATCATTTAGACATTTGGTATATAACTTTGCTAAAATTGTTTCTATTTCTTCACCTGCTTCTTTTAATATATCAATTATAATTCCATCATTTCCTAGAGCCTTTCCTTTCTTCATACACTTAATTGCATGTCTCACTTCTTCATTTAAAATTCTGGGCAATTCGGAAGATGTAATAGATATAGGAGGTACTTGTTCTTTATTACTATATAATTCTTGATAAAAATCTTCTACCAATTTCATGATGTCATCTCTCTTTTTAGTAATAATTCCATCTTTTTTTCTTATTGCAGATATAAATTTCCTACCAATACCAAAATGTTGTTTAACATTTTTGAGACTTTTATTTTCTTCTACAGCTTTCCTTGCAATTTCACAGTTATACTTTCTTATATCATTTTCAACTCTTTTCCGTACCATTTTACAAAATTCGAGATATTCAATTCTTTTTAATACATCATTTTTGTATATCTTCATATTCTTTCTTTTCTTCATAAATTCTCTAGTCTCAGTAGAAATTTTATTAGTCAATTGCTGCTTTTTTCTACCAGCTATGTTTGTTGCAGTTTTTAAAAGTGTATCAGTTATTTTAATATTAATTTCATTCAAATCTGAATCATGTTCAAAATCTCCTAACATTTGAAACCTATTTGTAAGTTCTAATTTAAATTCATTAGAATGTTTCTGAAGATTAGAAATATCAACTGTAAATATTGTTTTTCTTAATAATTTTTGTCTCTCTAATTTTACATTAACACGTAACTTACACCTTACTAATCGATGATCACTTCCTGTGTTAAATTTATTAAGAACATTACAATCTTGAAATATGTATTTTCTGTTAGTCAAAATATAATCCAATTCTGCTGTACCTTCATTTGGATGCTTCCATGTCCATTTCCTTTTAATATTTTTCTCAAAAAATGAATTCATAATATAAAGTTTTTCTTTTTCTGCAAACTCCACAAGTCTATGTCCTCTGTCATTTCTATTACCATAACCAAAATTACCTACAGCAATTTCATCTTTCATTTGTCTACCAATTCTAGCATTAAAGTCTCCCATAACAATTTTAAAATGTTGTTTACTCTGATCAAAAGCCTTTTGTACATCCATATAAAAATCTTCTACTACTTCATCACTATGAGAACTTGTTGGGGCATAAACCTGAATTATCTGCATTTGGTATCTGCTATTAAGTTGTATAACTAATCTTGCCACTCTGTCCGATACACCATCAATCTCCACAATATTGTTCTTCCACTTTTTATTTATAATGAATCCTACTCCCCTTGTATTTCCAATATGTGTGCTTTATAATAGAGTATATGTCCACTTTTTAAATCAATTGTTTCTTCTCCTTTTCTTCTAAATTCACAAAGTCCAATAATGTCCCATTTAATATAAGAAAGTTCTTCTTCTAATTCTTGCAATCTTCCTTCACTTGAAAGTGATCTGCAGTTGTAAGTACCTAAATAAAAAGTCGTCAATAATTTATATTCATTTATATCTATAATTTTATAATCTTTCATTTTATTAAGTAATTTTAAATATTTATTTCATCTTCTATTCTGTCAATATAATCCTTATAATACATGACAACAAATCTATTTCCTTTATCTTCTTTACATATAGTAATCCTTTCATAATCACAGATCATCTTAATATTATTAACAAGAGTCCTATATTTATATAAAATATACAGCCAGCATTACATAAGTTGATAGATGACTCATTCCTAAATAAAACTTAAAGTGAAATTAAAAAATGGTTAAGAGATAATGCACACTACCTTATCACTTCAAGATTGAAAAAAAAGTTTCAGCATTAATTTTAGATTCCTAAGTTTGAAAAGAAATGAGAAAATCAAAAGTTTAAAAAAAAAAAATTATATTATTGTAAGATAACAATTTCATACTTTATTTTTCCATTATTTTTTTTTGGTTGATATTTTTCTTTCCTTCAAATGGCTAGCAGTCTTCTTTGTGAATATAAATATTAGTATATTATTTCAATATTTTTACAATAAACAAAATTACACATAATAAAATTATACAAGTTCAAAATTTCCTACAATAAATAAAACTCCCTAAATATATATAAATGTATGTTTACACACACCAAGTTAAACTTTTTATCTGTTAATCTAAACCTCAAAATTACTGTCAATTATGCACATTATAATCACTTTTTTACATCTATATGTCCAATCTAAATATATGCAATCTAAAATCACCATAAATAATAATTTAACAAAAAAAGCAATAAATTGCTACTAAAACTTTATATGTTAGTCTATATAAACAAATAAACATATGTACATATTACACTTTTTATTTGCTTTCTGATATTTACATATAAAATATAAAAAACTAAAATCTATTTTTTTTTTTCTTTTTACAAATATAATTATTACTTACTTTCAAGAGTTTTATTCAGCTCATTAGACCAATAATTCCAATTGCTTTCATTACCAATTTTGACCCAAATAAGGCTGCTTTCTTTTTCCTCTGGCTGAGGACGGAATCCTAACCCTAAAAACAATTCAAATGAGAAGACAATATCAGAATAAAAACAGTATAGATCAAATATTTTTGCTATATATATATATATAATTTAAATATATTACTTCCAGATTGGTCTTTGAAAAATTTCATAAACTATAAAACTAAATTTATTATTATTAACACTTGCAAAAGCGTATGCACAATTAGCTTGAAAGGCTGATATTTGAATGTAATAAAACTAAATTATATGAAAGAGCAAAGTAACATCATAATAATGCAAATAAAAGAAGATAAATCTGCATTATAATCATTATTTAAAGCAGGGATGGAGAACTTCAGACCCTCAAAAATTCTCAATCTGGCCCATAAGCATTTCCAAAAATGTATAATATAAAATGGCTCTGTATAAAATGTCTATTTAAACACATACATACTGCAAATATATTGAAGTAAGAGTCAAGTAAAATAAAAAAATTATTTTCTCAACTACATCTTTTTTTCCTTTTCAACCTTTATAATAGTTCTAGTTCATTTTAACAGATATTCCAATAACAGATTATGTATATTGTATGGTCTATCTGACTATGGATTTAATCTATGATACCGGGAGTATTTATTTTGTTTGTTTTTATAATGATTTTCAGACAAAAATATATGAGCAAAAATAAAATGAATTTTCTCGTTTTATTATTATTATTATTGCGCATTTAATTTTTTTTATTAGGATGATTACAACAAGATAAAAAAAATTGACACAGAAAATCATGTATTTAAAAAGAAATGGGCCAACTCATATTTTTTTATATAAAAAAAGTAGTAAATAGATGCGCCTGATGTGGGTTTGGAAAGTATTGCATTTAATAAAGAACAGAGTATTAAGAGGCATCATTTATCAAAACGGTCTGATTCCAACAAAATTGTGGGGGAAGAAATATTAAAATAGAAAACTCGAAAAGGAGCTTCATTAAGTGACTGATATATTTCAGAACATTCTGTGAAAGCAAGTTATTAAAAATAAAAATCCAAAACCAATTTCTGAAGAAGAATTTATAAAAGATTGCATCCTAGCTACTATAGAATTAATCTGTCCAGAACATAAAGAGAAATTTGAGAAATAAAAAAATGTCAAAAATTGTTACAAAGCAAATTGGAAAAATTGTCATTGAATATGAAAGTCATTAATAATAATGTTACTTTAATTCAAAAAACTTATGACCATTTAAAAAGGGAAAATTGAAGACTGCTCATCCTTAATGATTAGGGGTAAATTAATTAAATTTTTGATCAAATATAGCTGCTAATTTTTAAGTAGACAATTTTGTATGGCCCGTGAATGATATTATAAATCTTCAAATGGCTTTTGATAGAAAAAACAATATTCCCCACCCCTGATTTAAAATATTGAATAAAAGATAGACGGATTCATTCTATCTTTCCACAAAGACTTTATCTTGTGTTTGGAAAGTGAGAGTATTAATTTATAGTTAAAATCCACAAAGCGCATGTGCATTAGCTTAATGGCTAATTATTAATATTATAGTTTATACAATATAGCGCTATATATAAAAAAATATCTTATTTACATATGTTTAATTTCAAATAAGAATGACGTATCGTAAATTCTAGAAAATTTTGCAAGCGTCATTCATTCAAGCATAGTAAAAAAATAATTTAAAAGTGATCATTTAACAACTTCACACTCTCATTTCCAAATGTTTAAGATTTGACCATACATAAATGTATGGGTAGAGAGAAGATAGATGGATTCTTTCTATCTTTTCACAAAGACTTTATCTTGTGTTTGGAAAGTGAGAGTATTCATTTATAGTTAAAATCCATAAAGCGCATGTGCATTAGCTTAATGGCTAATTATTAATATTACAGTTTATACACCATAGCGCTAAATAAAATAAATATATTATTTACATAATATCCCAATGAGATTATAAAGCAACAGAACAATTAATTTTTTCCAATTGTTTTTAATTGGTTCGTAGTTCAAGTTGGGAATCGCTGCTTTAGGAAAAAAAAAATCCATTGCTATATTGAATTCAGAATTATCTTTTTAAAATTTTTTATGAAAAATAAGCAAAACTTTCCATACAGTTTTGCCACTCAGTGCAAGCCAAAGTAATCAACGGATGCAAGAAGGCTTGTGTATAAAATCCCTATCTAGTGCCTACTCATCCAATATCCCCAGATTAATTTTTAGTTTATGGCTCTCATCAGTGAGGAGCCTTGAATATGCGAGCACTGCATTTAGATCTTAGAATCTAATTAATGCACTCCTCCAGCAGCCATCTTTTATCTCTACTTAACTACAAACTATGAATCTAAAACTGAAAACATAATATTTTCAATCCAAGCTCATTAACTTATATAGTCATATAGGTCTTAACTCAGTTCAGTACCAATACAAAATGTATGGGTATTGAAAACATATGGGTACTGAACTGAGTTCAGACCTATATGACTATATAAGCTAATGAACTTGGATTGAAAATATTATGTTTTCAAATTTTAGACTCATAGTTTTGTAGTTAAGTAGAGATAAAAGATGGCTAGTGGATGGTTGCATTAGATCCTAAGATCCAAGTGCAGTGCTCTCAGATCCAAGGCTTCTCACTTATGAAAGCCACAAGCTAAAAACTAGTCTGGGGATAGGTAGGCATTAGGTAGGGATTTTATACACAAATCTTCTTGCATCCATTGATTACTCTGGTTTACAGAATGGCACCACCATATAAAGAGTTTTGCCTGTTTTAACAGTTTGGGCAAGCATCAGAAATGGTGATAATGTAATGTTTTAGTGAAAGAACTAGTTTTTTAATTATCACTTTTAAAAATTGCGTTATAGCACAGAAAAATACATATTGTATTTTTATAAAATAAATTTACACATTAAAAATATATACGTGTGTAGAAAATCTGTACAAAATAAAATTATTTTTATTAAATATCTTTTTTGAATAAAAATACCTTAAAAGTATAGAAATAAAAATTATGAATATGTTGGGCCAATTATGCTATATATTTAACTATTTCTGATTTAACCTTTGAAAATACAAGCTATTTTCATTTAATATATTTTTTCTAATTGTAAACTTACTACATATTTAACTATTTTTTGAATTAGCCTTTAAAAATGCATGAATTATTTTCATTTAGTACATTTCTTCTTATTGTAAACTCCCTCTCTCTTTTACCTCTATATATTTGTTTCTATTAATTTTTTTTTTTTTGTATTTATATTTCAAAATGTTTTTAAGAAACTTTCCCCTGTTTTTAAAAGACTAAGATTCTTTACTTCAGATAATGTAAGTGAAGTTTTACTGTTTTGTTTTTTATTTCTATACCATTACACTCTGAAAATTCACTAAGACATACAAAAAAATAAAACTTCAAACTCATCACTTTTTAATCTTTCAGAAATTTTCCAACATATTTTCAACAATTTTTGATAAAAAATAAAAATAAAAAATCTAAAAATGATTTTTTTTTAATTATTATAAGATTTCTTTCAAAATTCACATAGATGATAATTTTGCATATTGTCAGCCTGTTGATGAAACTCTTTTTATTTTTAGGTGTGTGCATATATTTGATTAAAACAAAAAAAAATTATTCCAGGAAAAGATAATAGATAATATATGATAGAAGAAAAATATACATGGATTAAATAAGAAGACCTAACAGTTATAAATTAATAAAAGTAATTGTACACACATTCGTCATGAATGCTCAGAGAACACATATTGGATCAAAACAGTGTAAGACTGTTTCTTTGACACATTTTATATTTGAAAAATATGTGGGTATACAAAAATCTAAAATATCAGATAATAATATCAACATGAAAAAATTATTGATTAGCGATAGAATTAAAATATTTAATAATCATTCAATTGAAATTGTTATTTTATTTTTTCACTCAAAAAAATCTAATTCTTTAGGTGAGTCACACAAACCTTCATATGGACCATGGGTCATGTTTTGACAAAGCTGCTTTAAAGCAAAAAGATTGTGCAATTCAGTAAAAAATTTTATGTTATGTTAGTAAAGACAGAAAGTTTTTTTTTTTAGAAAGATAGTTTTAATAATAAATATAAAATATAGTTTATTTTATTGATTATATTATTCTTTGAAATGCTATAAATTTACATGAAGAAAAACAAATAGCAAAAGCAGAAAATTAAGATTTTTATTTATTCAAAATATCATTTTTAAGACATTCTTGTTATTTCTAAAGATGTTTTTAATAATAAATGTAATTAAAAATAATTTTACTTTCTATAAGACAACATGTATAAAAAGTGTAAGTTTAAGCCTCGGCTTTGGCTTAATTATACATCTGGATCTCATTTTATGCGGTAGATAGGTTCCACAGAAAATGCACACAAAAGAAATCGCATAAAAATACTTAACTTACCTTAAAAAATGGGGGATATGTACTGTAATTTTCCAAAAATCACATAAAAGCAAAGCAACAACGTAAAATTACGTTAAAATTCGCATAAAACAAAAAATAAAATAAAATATGACTCATAAAAAATTTCAAATTTGGAAAAAATTGATACAAGACAAACTTTTTTTATTAACTACAGTATTTAATTTTATTCAAAACAATATATTTTTATGCGTAATTTACATTTTTTTTCATACATGTACAGTATTTTAATCATTACCACTATTTGAGACATCTGATTCATCATGATGTGATGTTATGTACTGTAGCTTCTTCTTAAACGAAGTCAAGAGGAAATACAACTAAAACGTTTTCCAATCGCTGTTGATCCTTCCCATTTCGCTAAGTGATCTAAAATTAAAATTTTTGTTTCCAAAGAAATTCATTTTCTTGGGTATTTTTTTTTCTCTCCGTTAGAGTAAACTAAAAGTTTAAAATAAAAATAAGAACTTAGACTTATGATAATAAAAAGACACAGACTCACCACTGTTGGGCAAAATTTAATTAAAACTAATAATTAAAAATTAAATTATTTTTGTCTTTAATTTTTTAATTCTCAATTCCGTTTAAAAATCAAATTTCATCGTTTCACATCACCTTAATTTCAGATCACTTTACGTAATTTTTAAATTGTTAATTACAATTAAAAATCAGATTTTAATTGTCAAATTTAATTGTGCCCACCGCTATTACTCACCTTTTAAAAATAAACTCACGGACACTAAATGATTAATTGATTACGTACTCTTAGACGTGATTTAAAATGCAAAAACAACAACATACATTGTATTTTTCATCAATAAAGTTTGAACAGATTTACATTATAGTCTTGTAAAATTTAATGTGTGTATATAAATAGGAAATTCTGATTGTAAGAGAATTATGAACTTCTTTATTGCATAAAATCTATTACAGTACTATTATAAAGCGCTGAAAATATTGAAATTATTAGATGGAAGTCGAACTCCGATAATGCGCTATTACTTTAAATATGATGTGAGTGTGCGAAATTTATAATATTTAAAGTAAAAGCGCATTATCGGAACTCAACTTCTGATCTAATAATTTTTATCGCATAAAAGAAAACTGCATACAAACATATTAAGAAGAAACATGAATCACATAACTTCAAAATCGCATTAAATAAATACGCATAAAACGAGACCCGGGTGTATTTAATCATATGTTAGAAGATTAATCTTAAAATTATATTCTCTATGGGTTCTAATTCTAATAAAAAAAAATCTAAAAACATATTCTAAATCTAATATATACAAATGAAATTTAATTGAAATATTAAGATTTTCTTTTTCAATCATTTCAACTAAATTAATTGTAGCATTAACATACAAAGTGGCTATATGCACTATATACATGCATGTTAAATACACATCTACATATGTCTGGATTAAAAACATACATTTTATATGATTTGCTAAAATCTATAATTTTTGTCATCTGTGACTAGACTTGAAATCAAATATCATAGACAAGAGAGTACTTTTCAATTAAAAAAAAAAGATTGATATTTATAAACAGAAAATTATAAATTATTAAAAACCCTGATTTATAATAAAACATCATGGTTTATGGAGAAAATACACACTTTTACACAAATAATGAAAAATGATTTTAAAAAAACAACAACTAAATAATCCAATCAACTTTAAAAATATGAAGATATAATTAATATCTTGTGGCAAGACTTTTAGTACACATATAAGATGCACCATCTATTAATAACTTTCTGAATTAATTACTCTTTGGAAAGATGCTAAAATCACAGATAGAAGAGTAATATGTAAATAATCAATGAATATAAAATAAAATATTAAATAAAAGATGAAGATAAAAGAATATATGAATGAAGTACTACAAGATAAATACAAAATAAAAAAAGGCAAATGAATACTTCGAGCTAAATATTAATAAATTTATAACTGTGTCTTCAACTCTTATATTGAACTGCTTAATCTATTTATATAATCTTGAATATTTTTAAATGAATTACTGGAGTGTTAACTAAATTTATAATCTTTAATAACATTATGAATGAGTGCACTAAAGCAGGGGTGGGCAAATAGCGGCCCAGGGGCCACATGCGGCCCGCTAAGAGGTTTTATGCGGCCCTCCAAGACAATCAGAAAAATCTAACTTGAGCTGAGATTTCCTTTTTGTGTGTGACTGAAGATTCATCTCATATTTTTCACTATGATGGCCACGTCAATACACATGCGCAGTGTAGATATGATGTGCAGTGTTTTTCCAGTTGATCTGGTTACTTTCAATTTTGTCTTTGCATTAGCAAATATATACATTTCCAACTTTAGTGAAACCATGAACCCTCCGAAAAAATGTAAAATCGGTGATGAATGTCATGTGTTTAATGAAGAATGGATAAAGAAATATTTCTTTGGTAATACAGGGAATAAAGCAGTATGTTTATTGTGTCATGAAAAAAGGTGCGGCCCTCCGCTAACCTTCACTTCCACAAAGTGGCCCCCAATGCAGCCCTCCGCCAAGCTCTGTGGCCCCCGAGCCAAAACAATTGCCCACCCCTGCACTAAAGCATCCTCTTAAAATCATTATTTAACTAAAATACGAGGCATTACACAGTGCAAATAATGCAAATTCTGAAGTATGACAATACATTACTAACCACAAATTAAACAGATTTCACTTTTTTTATTTCAAGGTGTAAAATTCAAAATATACACAATTATTAAATTTGATTCTCTTATATATAGTTAATAAGCATTAAATATGAATAATTTTTTAAAAAATGTCACATTCTATTAGTACAAAGTTGTAAGTGTAAGAGTTGAAGATAGTTTGAATAACATAACAAAAAAAAGCACTAATATCTTTAATATTCAGCTATTCTCACCACTCATTCCATAATAATATACATATAAAGTATAAAATTAATGACACTAACATTACAATTCTCTAGCCAAATGATAACTTCTGGTTTAGCTTTGTACATTTAATTAATATATATATATATAGTATTATATAATTGTACATATGCAATGCATAAAAATAAATAAGCAGTTTTAATGTCCTATAGGTCAATTAAACATTAACATCCCTTTGGGAATAGGCCCTTCTCTTCATACAACCAAATAATCATGAGTGAAATATAATCAATCATAATGGCTATTCAAAAAAAAAAAAAAATAATATAATATTCACTACAACTATATTCATATTCACTAAGTTTAATTATCATATATATATATACTTACCTGGATTCGTTCCTATGGCACTTTTGTCTAATGTAAATTTTGGTTGACGCCTATCTAATGTTTCATAGAAGATAACCAGCATAACAGCAAAGAATGCTGCCAAGCAGGAGTAGAAGACAAGATAAAATAAACCTATTTGAGCTAAAAAGAAAAAAAAATTTTTTTCAGTTATTTTTTAAAATAAGATTTAATAGCATAGGTACAATATATATGTACACACATTCAAACACACACAAGGACAAATTTAGATTAGGGCAGAATAAAAACATTTGTTTATATTGAAAAGTTTTCTAATAGTATTATGTATTTTCTTATTTTACATCTGATCTTTTGTAGTACAATTTGATAATTAATTCAATTGTTTGCTTATACTCTATTATCAATTCTAATATTATAAACTTATTAAACAGAATCTGTTCAATTTAAAAAAAAAAAATTTCTCAATATTATTAAAGATTGCAAGATGTAAATATATATGTATTTATAATTTTAAATCTTAACAAGAAAACACAAAATTACTCAAATGCCATTTTTTTTGTTTTCATACATACCATTAAAAAACAAACATAATTAATAAATTTAAAACATCAATCTACTAAAAACCATATTTATATTTAAAAACCTAAAAAGAAATTAAATAGTAAACATTCAAACCAATGCTGAAGATTACAAATTTTACTTCATGTTCACAAACTAATCTTAATTTGGAAAATTATATAGATGTAGCCAATTTACAATGGTGAATACCATTTAACTTTTTGTTACTGTACAAAGCATCTACAATTAACATCTTTATGAATTCAATGCCAAATAATTTTACTAAGTTTTTTGCAGACCTGATGCTAAATAATTTGAGTTATTAGTTTCATATAAATTCTCATAAAAAAAATCTGATTGTTACTAAGTATTGTCTTAAGGAAACATTTTACACTGAAAGAAAAACAAAGGACATCACATAGCAAAGCATATAAAATCTAAAGATTTTAAATTGTGCAATACCATCAAATAGTATAATTATTATATTATTGCTATATAAAATATACAAATTTTAGACAAAAAAAAAATAAGTTTTTTTGTTTTTAATTTAATAATTCAGATGATCAGGTCAATAATATTCAATTCAATTCCTCACTGAGATTATATTGAAAGGAAAAGACAAATTGAATATTTATCGTAATTTTGCTTGAATATCATTTGATATCTCCACACTCCCTAAGCAAGTGAGTAATAAAAAATAAATTACTGCCTTCATCTTTATAAATCATAATAAACAGAGAAAAAAAATATCCATCCTCTCCGCCATCACCACTAATAAAGAAAATAAAATAGATTTATATATTTTTAAATCTCAAAGAGAATCTTCCAAAAAAATCCATTAAAGTGAAAATGGAAATTTTATGTTTTTATGTATAATGATTTTGAGTATTTAGTTTTACAGAGTTAAAAGATGGTAACTGGTGCCTAATTGTATTGTTACATTTTCATTTACCATTGTCAAACTTCCTCCACTCATAACTTTGACACCATCCATTTCTGACTTTGAATCCCAAACCTTAATGATAAAGACAATCAGTATGAATTTGGAAATTCAAATGCATCTGATTTACACTTATTGCTAAATCTTACAATAAATGGTACTAGAGTGGAGACCTAATTTTATTTTATCATGTATTTGCAGTAAGTTCTATATATTCTATGTTTTTATACTTGTATAATATAAGAAACATTGAAATTTTTATTTTATTTTATTTATTGTAAATTGTATAAATCAGCTTATTTAGCAATGCTTTGTTTATTTGCTGATTTTCAATATTTTTTTTTTTTTTAAATTCAACACTAGCAAATGTTTTTCCAGTTCTTTTCTAAGCAAAGTAAAGATCACAATTTTCACAGAAAATAATGCAATTTTATCAATGGCATTTCTATGCTGTAAAAAATTACATAATATTACATCATGGCATTAGAATGACTGAAAGTTGAAAAAGTTTAGCTAAATTTTTTGTTGAACAGCCCCACTTTAAAGCTACTGACTAACTATTTTAGTTTTCATTTTTCTCCATAGACGATTACAGAAAATCACTGAAATGGAAAATGTTACAAGGAAAAGTGTTTTTATCTACTTCTACAGTTATTTTCAAATTTATTTTCAAAACATAGAAATAAAAACAAAACATATATATAAAAGATTAAAATGTTTTTTGGTACAGACACATTAAAAAATATAATTTTTCTAATGTCACACTATAAATTTTTTAATTTCACATATTTGTTGTTTTTTTAATAATAAATATGCAAAATAGTAATTGTTTTCCCCACAAATTGAGTTTCAAATTAGTTACATTTGTAAATATATGCAAAAGGTTAAGAAAAGCAAGTGAACTGAAAAAGACAATAAAACCATGGGCTAAAATCATTTAGATTTATTTGTTTTGTTTTTTTTTTTGTTTGTATATTCAAGGATAAAAAATGTTACTTAAAAAAAAAAAGACTGATATCACATTAATTTAATTCATACCAACTACAAATTTGTCATTCTTGATTCCTAAGTCTTGTTGGAAAGGTGATTCTGTGAAATTAAAAATAATTCAACACTCTGATTGATAGATTATTTGTCCTAAGGCAATTCTGAAGGTTCTTTTTTGTTTTAATATTTCAGAAAGAAAAATGTAATTTTCAGTAAGTTAGTTACATATTTAAGCTTATTTATGCAAAGTATTTGTAAAATATTTTTTTACCCCCCCCCAAAGTGACTATAAATAGGTTTTATTTGAAAATGTTTTTTAAAAAGACAAGTCAAAAAAACATAGTTACAATAAAATAATTGTTTTTCCTGGTTCACAAGAATTGATTTCATAAATGCCACTAAAATATTTTTGTGAAATTTTAACAAGTTTAATTTGAATTTTAAGAAATATTTTATTCTTTTATGATGTTTCAATTAAAATTTGTTTATATTTGAAAAATGGAATTCAAATAAATATTTCATTCAATAATTTTTAAGTGTAGGCAAGATTATAAATCAATACAAAAAGAGCAAATATGACCAAAATTCTCATTAGTCTTTCAATTAAGAGTGGAAAAAGAACTTAAATGAGTTAAAAGATCCACTTACTAGAAACTTATGTATATTATAATGGTAGCATTACATAAGATAATAATCACAGAAAATATATAAACAGTAACCTTATACAATTAAATCAAAAGAGGTGGGCATGGAAATTGAAATAGCAAAATCATACAATAAATAAAAAATAAGATTGGATGTGAATGCATATGAAACAACTTTTTTAATAATCAAAGTCATGAAATGTGGTATTGTAAAACAAAAACTAATTTTAACAGGTAAATATTTAAATATGTATATGCATATATGATTAAATTGTTCATGTTTTAAAGAATAGAAAAATATATTACGACTGAATTAATTCAGAAGTATTTGAACATATTCAAAATTTACTAAAACACACGTGGAAGGTTTAAAGCCATAATGATTAAAATCAATATTTATTGTCCATGTGAGAAAAAAAAAGAGGTTGAATTGAATTTTCAATAGAAAGCAAGTCAAATTAGGTTAAATGAAAATTGGCTAAAATGAATATTTTGTTTGTAAATAATTTATTTTTCTTTATTTTAATGGCTAATTTACACACTTAACCTGAGATTTTATAAACTTAATTGTTAAAAAAAAAATAATTCTTGCAATTTTTTTTTTTTAATATCTAATTTTATTAATTAAATGAATCATTAATAAGACTGACCAAAAAATCAACAATTGAAAAACACACAATATATTTATGAAAAACATTTTTTTTCCAATGTTAGCAACACAACGTAATCCCATAAAAAAAAAATCACAAGATATTAAAGAAGAAAAAAAGAACAATCAGTTGCATATGATTGCAGTTAGAGTTGAAGATGAAATTCTGTCTGTAGTGACCAATATTTGAAAACATCAAATATATAACTTTCTCAAAGAACTAGAAGTCAATATATATATAAAAAAGTTAATAATGAATTTACTGGACAGATGTTAAGCTAGCTGCAAGTTATATTCATTTTTCAATTGCCATTATAGGGTATTTACTTACCATTTATCTGTATTTTAGAAAGATTCATTAATTGTAAACTTTAGTTGATTAATTATTTGCTATCTGGAAATATATTTGCTGATGGAGTAGTAGATATAAAGCCTAAAAATGTCAACTTGTCTGCTAATGATCCTATAAAACAAAATACGTTGATAACACAAATATTAATATAAAAATATTGTGAAGAAAATTAAACCTATAAAGGATAAATTTCAGTAAAGATACTGAGTACAAGATGTGAAAAACCTAACACCAGGAAAAAAAACTCCACAATTATTATGATAATGACCTCATAGAAAGTTATTTTAAAATACCGTCAAAAATGTGTTCCACAAAATAAGATTGTGCTTGATAGATAAATAAAAAAGTGAAGTACTAAAATTAGTACAAAAACTAATACTTAACATTAAATGCTAATAAGTTTGATAATATATCTCTAAACATTATAGTTAACAAACAATCTAAAATATGTCAACATGCTATGCTCAATTGATAACAGATTATTTAATTGATAAACTTTTCATCTCTTAATATTTTATATTTTCATAAGTATATATGTTTTTTATATGTGAGAAATTAAATCACTGAAAATTTTATTTTAAAAAGACATCATAAAGTGCTTGTTATATAATTGACAAATGACTTTGTGCAGTATGTGCAATATATTTTTGAAAAGATTAAAAGCTAAAGACAATAAATCCAGATAGGCATATATGTAAATAAGCAAATTATACAAGGATGATTTGTTGCAGATATGAATGTAATGTGATTCTTTATATGCTTCAAATTTCTTTGTCATTTTCATAATTTATTTCAATAAATAATTATTTTAAAATTTGAGAATAATTATATTCATTATTCATTCATTTCTCAACATGACTATATTGTATTTATTCATGTGATTGTGGGTAATCTAAGGAACAGAAGAATTCAAACCGCTCCCAAATTGTGCTAGACTGAAAATAAGTTAGTAGACAAAAATCAATGTATTTGTTAAAATTTAACTCAAAATTTAGAATTTGTGAATTTATATAAAAATAAGCAATTAAAAAAAATGTTGAAGTCTTGATTTTCTAATTTTTATTTTTAAGGTATTGGCTATATTTCTGTTTTATTACATTCCTTAATATTTGTACTTTCCGTCAACATATACTTTATTCTTGATGTGTTCAAACTGAAGATAATGTACAAATTGTATCACAACTTAATTCTTTAATATTTAATATGGTGCTCTTGAAAATTCAAAGAGTTAACTAGTGTTTATCTTTTTCAATTATCCTTTATAATATTTCAATATCTCTTTCATTTTATATTTTGAATACTTTTTATCCAATCATATCAATATTCATGCTCCAAATAAACATTTAACTATCTCTTTCACAGATTTCATTTCAATAAGAATTTTCATTTCTTTATTGCTTTTTTCATAAATTAATTTTCCAAATAATAAAAAGCTATTATAAAATTCCACTTGAAATCATCAGCTGTATTTTCAAATAACAATGTGAACATAGTGCAACAAATTCTCCCTTCAATACTATTACTTTCATAAAAATATAAACAATTTAGAAAATATAACACAAACAGATGGTAAATAATATTTCTAATTATACACTACTAATCTACCTCAATTAAAAAATGGCCAGTCAATCTTGTAAGCATCATTTTACTTATTCAAAAATTTTCTACCAATCTTAGTAGGAATCGCAGTGATTGAAAGGAAATCTTTCAGAGTTTCCAGTCATAAAATTCAAACTACTCTAATAACTGTTGAAAAACATTTAGTCACTCTCCTGCACCATAAATAATATTCCACTGATTACAGGAAATCAACTATCTATATAGATTAAAACATGTTTATTGCTTTGGACAAAATATGCAAATTAATAACAAAAAAAGAAAAAAGCCCGTTATTAAAATATAACATAATAGCATTAAACATTTGATTTCTTTTTTTTTTTTTTAATTATATTAAAATTTTTCCTTTTTAACATTTTGTTTATTGATATCACACTGTTACCAAGGTTACTACTACTATTACTTTGAAAGCAAATGCAGTCTATATTTTAAACAAAAAATTAATAATAATTCATAACATAGATACACTCTCTTAAATTAAATTTAATATGCTTTGATTGTCAATAAAAAATTAATACTAACAGCCATAAATATACACTTTTTTTTTTTTTTTTTACAAAAAAAAGCTAATGTCATAGAAATAATGATTATATAATCATCCTTAAAAAAAAAAAAAAAAGACAGACAATACAAGGTGACAATTTTTTTTTTTAAAGAGTAATTGTTAACATATTTGTATAGTAACAACAACTTATAAAATAACAATAAAAAAGTCATAAGCTTATAAATGAATGAATCACTTGGATTAGTTATATTTTCACTTTTTGCTCATGGAAAGTATATTATGGATGTTTTAATTAAAGTAGACATTCCCTGCTCAAGTATTCCTACCCTAACAGGGCATAGTTTGAATTATTAATAAATCAAAAAAATGAAAAAGAAAAAATTTCACCTTTTTAACATCAAAAAATTATAAATCTTTATTAATGCAAACTATTAAAGTGTGTATTTACAATGTTCCTGTATTTAAAACATTTTTATAAAGCATATATTATTTGAAACATTTTTAAGACGACAAAATAGACCAGTGGTCTTCAACCTTTTCACACCTGTGGACTGGCAAAAATAAGGATAAGATTTTGCGAACAGGCAGAAGTCTACAAGTAAATTTTCTTAAAGATTTAAACTGCTTAGCCTTAGATGAGCATAATTGTTATAACTGACCAAAAAAACACACTAGTTACTGTGTATTGTAATGGTGTTGCTTACCTTCACATGCTGAACACTTCCTCGAGTTGCGCAGTCATACTGCTACAGAAAACAGTACATTCTCATTAATGTGCCTGCATTGCTATGTTTATTATTTCATTGTTAAAACATGTAAAAATAAAATGCTATTCACCTGAATGTTGGGAAATATCACAGCTAGTGTAATTACATAACAATGATTATGATAAATGAAATATCTGTATTTAATGTTAAATATACAAGATGAAGTTATATATTGTACCGAGGCACGTCGTGACTGAAGGTGTAGTATTCTTTAAAAGTAAAAATATTTAGTAAATTTCGTCTTTAAAAAATAAAATGGGAAAATTAAAGTAGAATGAAAGTTTTAAAAGTTGATGAAAATGAAAACTAAACAACAAAAGATTAGGGTAGGGGGGGTTATTGTTAAAGGAAAAAAAATAAACAAGTTTAAAAGGAGGGTAAGATTTTAGAAGAAAAAGAAAAGGGTGAAATAAAAAAAAGATTTAATATTACTTTTAATTAAATGTAATAATAATAATAAAAAATTTGTTTTGTCTTATAAAAGAAATTAAATATGTGCGTGAGACAAAACGATTATTTAAAGAAAAAAAAACAAAATTAAATTGTCGTTGCAATATTTACGTTGATAGACGAACATACACATTTATGATGAGATAATATGTTTAATAAAGCGGGAATTGAAAGATTTAATTATTGAGAAGTGATTAAGTTAATTATAAAAGAGTAAGGAATATTTTTTTTTAAAATAAGGATTTTTTTTTTTGAATGATGTCAAAGTTTTATCGTACAGTAAATCTTTATTATTATTAAAAATAGAATTTTAGAGTGGGCGGAGATTTTTTTTTAAGACAGGTACATTTTGATGAGCTAGCTGGGATTTCAGGTACTAGATTCGTTGCTGGTTGAGTAAATATGTTAATTACTCTATGATTAACTGGCGCCTAAAGGGAATACTTCAAAATAAATAAAGTGTTTGGTTGGCCAGTGTTTTAGTTTAGTAGCCGAGTGTTTATATTATTGGTAGCTTGTTGCCAATGATATTGCTCTCTCTATCTGAGGACCAGAAACCTTCAGAGATTGGATAGTATGTTAATGAGGGAAGAATAAAAATATATTTCTATTATTATTATAAAATAAAAAAGGTGGGTGGTTCAATATATATGGAGTTTGTCTAATAAAAAACTTTTTTTTTTTAATTTTGAATCTGGTGTTATTTTAATCTCATTTTTATCCAATTAAAAAAAAGAAACAGAACGAAAAGTTGTTTTGGTAAAGTGTCACATAGAAATAAAACAATCATTATAAAGATGTCATTTTACTAAAAAAAAAAAAGATAATAGATTTACATTCTCGATGAAGAGAAATCATCATCAATGATCTGTCTCCATTTTGTGAAGTTTACAATTTCAAAAAAAAATGTCACATACAGAATAAAAAGATGATACAAATGCAATAAATTTTTTTGCTATATGTGACCAATAAATGAGCTGACACAATACAGAAATGCCTATTAGGAATAAAAATAGACATGTAAGGAGTGATACAATTATCATGAGATTGACGCTTTGTCTTTTAAAGATTGCATTTTCAGATAAATTCCTTTGATTATTATTCAGTAATTATAATATTATTTAATAATTTAAATAAAATTTTGATTTATAATTAATTTTATTTAAGCAATTGCAATGAAAAAATAAATAAAAATTGTTTATATTAATTAAGTTTAAAATCATTATTTTGTTATTACAAACTTTCCTGCCAGTCTAGCGTGGACAGGCAGAAAACTTCTGTGGACTGGCGCTGATCCACAGACCAAGGGTTGAAGACCATTGAAATAGACACTAAAATTAACAATTTTGTTACTGACAAAAGTTTATTTTGCTATTTTTCAATAAAAAAACATTCTCCTTTCTAATTGCAATTGATATAATAAAGAAGTTATTAAAGCAAAAAAAAATAAAAAATCTCCTTTCACCTTTGATCAGAATATTTAATAAAGAAGTAAAATTAATTTGCTGTTAAAATATATATATTTGTTTTTTCCTAATGTCAAACTGAATTACTTTGAAAGTTACTATGCATTTTAAATATTTTGTGCATTCTGTAGACTTGAAATACTCATGCAAGTAAAAATTTGTCAGATTTCCATAACCAAGAAACTACTTCTAAAAAAAGATTTACACAAGTTATCTGTGCTTGTCATTAATCGACAAGGCTTATCAGAAAATGGCTATATGAAATCCAACTTTTCAGGTCTGTGCCTCTCACCTTCTTCAGACTTTGGCTTCAATCCACATTTAATTTATTTTTCATATTAAAAAAAATCTATAAATAGATCCCCTTGGATTTAAGTTTATTAATGCTTAAAAATATATACTCTCCACAAAACAACAACAAAAAAAACTATGGCTAAACGCCCATTTATTTCTAATACAAATAAAAATAATTTGACTAGGACAGGTTTTTTTATATTGTTTTCAATGATTGTTTAAATCCCATAGTGAAAATTAAATATTTACTAATTATAATAGTAAAATGATAATAAAACTTCAAAACATTGAAGAAAGCCTTACTTAGCTTTTCTACCAATATGACTTTTTAAAATTATATTTACACAGACAAGTTCAAATACAGGGAGTGACAAAGCAGGTTGCAATCTCTGGACTACCACTCTATCATTACATCAGAAGTGAAAATGCAAATGATTAAAAAAAGTACTTTTTTTCAGACAAAAAAAAAATGAATTGAACTTCCATTATAAATTTCACATACATTCCCAATGTATTATAACTCCATTTTAAATAAAATCACCATTTCTAACTTTAAAAAAGGCAATGAATAAATTGTAAGAATGAAAATTTCTGAATTAAAAAAAAAATGTTCTTGCAAATTTATTAATAAAGCCTTGAATAAATATATTTTTAATAATAGTAGCAATAGATTTTTGTATTAAATTGTTGATTTAACAGTTTTCAAAATGTTTCATATTATTTTTATGTTTCTGCTAATTCAATAATAGCTGATATAAAATTGTGAATTTTATGCCATCCATGTATGTTTTGTAAGTTTTTTAGTTTATTTTTGTGGAATTTTTTTAAATAGACTACTTATTAAATTAATGGATACCATGAGTATATAACCTAACATTGGTCGTCCGAAGATTGAGAGTTATAGAGTAATTGAATTTTGAATAATAATGGACCATAACTATCATTTTAATGGTAACTGTTTTGAAAATAATGGTTATAATTTCTAGTTTATCACTATTCTATAAAAAATGTATATGGGGGGGGGGGGGTATTTTTTTCTAGAGTAAAATGTAGCTGGTTTATTTTACAATTTGATTTTTTTTATTATAAAACAATAACTATTAAATAAGAAATAATTCATAAGTTTTGCCCAAAACATCACTATGAATAATTTGTGTTATTCAGTATTTTTAAAAGATATGCTTTTAAAAGCTAACTTTGACATTTCTCATTCCTTATGATTGTTTTTTTTTCTTTTTTTAAAAAATAGCACAATAAAAGTGAACTCATGAAGATTAAATAAACCTGTTTTTAAATATCCTGCAATTTTTTTTTTTTGTAAAAAAGCCTTTAGATTTACAAAATAATAATTCAAAACATTTTTATATTGTTTTTATCTGCTTTCAACATAACAGAAGTAGAAAGAAAAATTTAACACTTTCAAAATAGAATTATCTTTTACAGACTAGGAAGTTTATTTTTTCCTTTTATAAATTTTTTGTGTTATTTTTAAAGGCATATTATCAAAAACTGTTTAATTTGAAAATTAAACAAGGCAAAACTCTCTCCATACAGTAGTGCCCTGTGCCAATCAGAGTAATCAATGGATGCCAGAAGGCTTGTGCATAAAATCCCTATCTAGTGCCTACTCATCCAATATCCCCAGACTAGTTTCTGGCTTGTGGCCATCATCAGTGAGGAGCCTTGGATCTGAGAGCACTGCACCTAGATCTTAGGATCTAATGCACAAGCCTTCTGGCATCCATTGATTACTCTGATTGGCACAGGGTGGCACTACTGTATGGAGTTTTGTCTTGTTTAATAACAATTATGTGCTACTATGAGATAGTGATCATGTGATGTTTAGTAATTTGAAAATTCATATATTTTTACATAATATAGTACTATTTATATTTAGTACAGCAAACTGTACTCAAGAGCAATAAAATAAAATGTATTCTATATTATTAAATTACTTTGCCTATTTCTTTTTTTGTGATTCTGAATATTCACAATATTGTGATTACATATCGCATATTAAATATAGTTGCAATATCCCATTGAAAAATGAACGGTGAATAAGAATCCTATCCAAATATGAACAGCATGAATAAAACAAAACTAAAAAATTAAATATTTATTCACAGAAATAATATAACAGAATCAAATGAACTAATATTTCAGATATGTTATGGTTAAATAAGCATATATTTTATCACTTTTTGTTATTTGATAAAAAAAGATATGGATTATTTATTAATTTATAAATACATATACAAAGCAAACTGTAATTAATCTGCACATTTATTACACTGAAGATAACAAAAAGTTGTCAAGAGGTTTTTATATTAAAATAATTTATTTAGTCTTAATCGCACAATTGTCAGCATTATGACCATCAAATGGTGATGAGCGCAATCCAAATAACAAGCTTATAACTTCACAAATTTTATTATAATAATAATGGCGCAAAGTGCTAAAGTATGCAAGGAAGGGGAAAAATGTTTTCGGCAATACAAAGTATTGTCCAAAAAAATACAAAAGTGTAATCTAACCAAGCTTATATCTTCTAAAGTACAAATTTTATTACAATATATGCATACAACAACATGTTGAAATAACAAAATTGATCAAAGAAAGCTTATAATTTCAAAATACTAAAAGCTTATAATTTCTAAAATACAAATTTTATTATATCTGCCTATAATCATATGTTGAAGTAAAGCATATTAATTTTATAATTGGATATTTTCTTACCAGAAAGAAACTATAATGTTGCTTGCTTCCTTTGTTACGTGTTGTGCCATGACATTTTGAATAGTCCATATTTTTTTTTATAAAAAATTACTAAATAAGATGGCCAAACTAGGGCGCCACCAAGCTTTTTCGTTTGGAACCAGACTGCGAAGATTTCTACAATCACGGTTGTTTATTTGTTTATGAATAGCAATCACCAAATGCAATTTTAAAACAACCTGTGTCAGACTTAAATTTTATAAGAGGAATGAAATCAAACAAACACTTGATTAATGTTAAAATATTTATTAAACCCTTTTTCTTTCTCCTTTCTTATTCTCTCCTCTCACATTTATTTAACCAAACCATCATGATCTATTTATTACTAATACTGATTTAACAGTCTTGAAGGAACATGCACCGTCACTTAATCCCATATTATTGAAAGATACCAATAATTATAGTATATACAGATTAGGAGTGACCTCAAGAGACTTACTAATGAGAGTGTGCTTAATAGCAACACTCACACCCTCTCTCGCATATGTTAAACCCAATTTCAGAACTCACTGGACTCCCTTTTTCTTTATATCTCTTCCCTTAGATTGACTATACAATTTCTATTTAGATACATACTACTAGCATAACAATGATGGGAAAGAAAGTTAAGGTTAACTAATAAAATAAAATCATAATATTGGTTAATTTAAGTTAGTTCAAGATATATAATTAACAAACTTGTAAATCACCTTACTATTGTGGAAACATATTGAAGTGAAGGCTTTTCATTATTCTAGTACGCCATTATACATTAACACATAAATGTCGTTACCCTGATTGATCAGTGTTGTTTCTTGATCCTGTGGGAAAAAGTACTTCATCCTATGGTTGTCGTGGATTGTTTGAGATTTCCCTTTTAGTCCATTTTCCATGGCTAGCTCCAAATGTTCACATTCACAAGATTGGCATTTCCATTGGCAGTTTCAGATGGTGCCGGAAAGAGAAGTTCCCCGAGGGGGGAAAATTCTGATATTTCTTAACCATTCAACATATTCTCTTACACTTTTAAAATATGATTTAACTTAGCTTTGCAGGTTTAAAATTGTCGATGAATCCGAGCCGAATTAAAAACCAATTGATCAATCACTATCTTTGGCAAAATTTCAATTAATTAGACAAAAGGCAATCCCGTAATTTATAGTTTTTTTAGTCCTCAAAGTTTGGATTCACACCTTTAATATATGTCCTTTTTTGATCATATTTTACTTATAATCCTGTGGAAACAATCCAGCTTGATGAGCATAATAGATAGCACAAAAATATCTCCATTATCTAAGTTTCAACAATAGAACTAATTACAAAAAAAAATCTATAGTTTTTTTCTCTTTCTCTTTCTATCTTTACAAATTTCTAAGAATTAGAAACAAAAACAAAAGACAAACTTTTATAAAAAGAAAACTTGCAAGATCTTTTTTTTTTTTTTTTAATTTCGATTTAATTGATAAAAACTTTTAAAATTCCATTTCAAAAAATAATTTTTATTTTAAATAACATATACACGATTGCATATATATATATGAATATGGTTGTAGAAAAGAGTTTGCTATTAACTGAAAAGAGACCCTTTGATTCCTCTTGGAGGCTTAAAGGAATCAAGCAGGGAAAATTCATAATGTCCACTCCATATGTTCTTGTCATTGCAGCTGTTATTACTATGTGATTATTCATATAGTATATGAACATGGATGGGCTGTTCACTAACACGCATTAGCCAGCAGGGTGAGTTTATTGGCTTTTTTCTTCCAAGTGTAAGATCAAGAGACACCATGGTCTTTCTCAGTTGTCTGATAAGGCAGAATGAATGTATGGGTAAATGATAAATATTTTTCCAATAGATATATACAATCATGACAGACAAAAATAAATCATGGCACTTATTCCTAGGAGGCTGTAAAGTCATCAATCAAGGCAGTGTTTTATGGCTAAAGGCGAAAAATACCAAGAATCCCGATTGTGGACCCACATAATGACTTTTTATTTACGTACTTACAACTGCAGATCACTTTCAAGTGACAGAAGATTGCAAAAATTAGAAGAACTGTCTTATATAAAATGGGACATTATTGGACTTAGAAGTTAGAAGAAAAGGTGAAGAGACGATTTAAAAAGTGGACATGTACTCTCTCTATAAAGGCACAAATATTGGAAATACAAATGGAGTAGGATTCATTATAAATAAAAAGTGGAAGAACAACATTGTGGAGATTGATGCTGTATTGGACAGAGTAGTAAGATTAGTTATACAACTTAATAGCAGATACCAAATCCAGATAATTCAGGTTTATGCCCCAACAAGTTCTCATAGTGATGAAGATTATTATATGGATGTACAAAAGGTTTTTGATCAGAGTAAACCCTTTAATTCTTCAACCGCCTCTTACGAGGCATCTCGTCGACATCTGACATCACTCTAATTCTGCTAGTTTTAATGGTAGAATATTCGTTTGACAGTTATTGATTAGGTTTTTAAAAGTTCTGTAAGATGGTGCCCTTTTCCGAATTATTTTATAAGTAAAAACTCAAAAAAACCGCATTTAAAACTAAACAAAGAAGAACCTTGTCGGTGATTGGCTGTCAGCCAGCTCTCAGCTGAAAAAGATATTCTGATTGGCTGGAAAGAACAAAGAAACCGCCTGATCAAAGAAAATAAAGAAAAACGCTGAGATTTTCATTTCGAATGTAATTTAAGTATTAAAAAAATATAAAATGAGAAATTAAAATAGTTTTTTAAAAAATATAATAAAAAAACAAAATTATTTTCGAAAAATATTGAAGATTTTAGTAAAAATATTTAAGATTTAGCAAAAAGAAATCTTTACTTTTCCAGAACGTAAAATTGAAAAAAAGCGTTTGCGTCAGCACTTTTTTGTTTAGACATTCGCTTTATATTTGCCGAAATTGAATATATTTTATAATAAATAAATAGCAATTTATTTTTGAAAGAACTTTCGTTCTCTTTCATAACCTGAAAAATTAGTAATATACTTTTTATAAACGTATCCGAGTTGAATTTAATATTATAGGCGAATATGTTTTAACAATAGGCTTTGTCTTCAGTTTGTGAGTTGGCCAATTAAAAGATTTGATTTTTACCTCATACAACCAATAATATAATTAGCGGTTAAAGGGTTAAAATTGTTATGGGAGACTTTAAATGCTAGAATTGGTAAATAAATTAAAGTGTTATAGGTAATTTTGGTTATGGCAATAAAAATGAGCGAGGACATAGACTTGTGGAGTTTGCAGAAAAAAACAACAACTTTATATTACAATTTCTTTTTTTGAGAAAAATGTTAAAAGGAAATGAACAAAGAAGCATCCAAATGAAGGTACAGCAGAATTGGATTATATTTTGACTAACAGAAAATACATATTTCAAGATTGTAGTGTTCTTAATAAATTTAACACAGGAAGTGATCATCAATTAGTAAGATGTATAAGATACGTTTTAATGCAAAACTAGAGAGAGACAAAACATATTAAAAAAAAACAATATTTACAATTGATATTCCTAATCTTCAGAAACATTCTAATAAATTTAAATTAGAACTTACAAATCGGTTTCAAATATTAGTAGATTTTGAACATGATTCAGATTTGAATGTAATTTAATATGAAAATAAGCGATACACTTTTAAAAACTGCAACAAACATAGCTGTTAGAAAAAAGCAGCAATTAACCGATAAAAGAATTGAAAATGATATAAGAAAGTATAACTCTGAACTAGCAAGGAAAGCGGTCGAAAAGAATAAAAGTCTCAAGAGTGTAAACAACATTTTGGTATTGGTAGAAAATTTATATCTGCAATAAAAAAAAAAATGGATTATTACTAAAAAGAAATGACATCATGAAATGGGTAGAAAACTTCTATCAAGAATTATATAGTAATAAAAAACAAGTACCTCCTATATCTATTAAATCTTCCGAATTATCCATAATTTTAAATGAAAAATATTTTAAAAAGTGATAAAGAAGATATTAGAAATTACAAACCTATCAGCCTTTTATCAGTTTTATACTGAATTTTTACCACGATAATTACGATTTGTCTACAGAGAACATTGGATTTCCACCAACCAAGAGAAAACACTGGATTTAAAAGTGATTTTAATACAGTAGATCATATCCAGGTATTGAGAGAAGTTATAGAAAGGACAAATAAATATGAGTTGCCATTATGCTTTGGATTTGTAGATTATGAAAAGGCATTTGATTCTATAAATATTTCTTCGGTGATTAGGCGTTGGATCCTCAAGGTATAGATCCAGGATATGGTCATATTTTAAATAATATTTATAAAAATGCAACAGCAACAATTAGGTTACATAATGATACTAGAAAAGTCAACATTGAGAAGGGTGTAAGACAAGGTGACTCCATATCTCCAAAACTTCTTATAGCAATGCTGCAAAAAGTATTTTGTGGATTAAAATGGGAAGCTAAAGGAGTGAAAGTAAATGGACATTATTTAAGTCATTTAGATTTTGCAGATGATGTAGTTATTTTTGCAAATAATGCTTTAGAGCTGTAGGAAATGCTGCAGAAGTTATCAGATGAAAGTAGGACTAAAGATAAATGTTAAAAAGACTAAAGTAATGTTCAATGGATTTTCTCAAAATATGAAAATAAAGATTGATTATGATGAGTTAGAAGAAGTTAACAGCTACAAATATCTTGGTCACATTACTAATACAGATGGAAACAATGGATAAAATTAATCATAGAATGAAACTTGGTTGGAGTGCTTTTGGTAAAAATAACTTGATACTAAAAGGAAATATGCCTAGACTTTTAATAAATGTGTTTTACCAGTTCTTACTTATGGATCTAAGACTTGGACACTTAATAGAAGAGCAATAGACTTTAGACCACTCAAAGAAGTATGGAGAGATGTATGTTAGGAGTAACAAGAAGAGATAGAAAATGGAATATATGAATAAGAGAACAAACAGGTGTTACTGACCTCACTGAAAAAATAAAAGACAAGTGAAGTTGGGCTGGACATATTGCTAGAAGAGATGATAATAGATGGACAATTGAAATCTTAAAATGGATTCTAAGAGACTGTAAAAGATCCAGAAAGATACCACATGAGATGGATGGATGAAATAAGAAAATGTGCAGGGGTGATGTGGAGAAGATGCTAAAGATTGGAGAAGATGGACTGAACTTGGAGAGACCTTCATCCTACAGTGGATTGATAATGGTTGATGATGATATACGAATATGAGCTGGTAGAAAAATACCAGCTCAATGTGAATAGAAAAAAAAATGGAGATAAGAAAAATAGCGTTGTTCACATTTGAAGTTTATGTGAATATAAGATCTACACTTGATCATGCGAGGTTGTTATGAAATTTGCGTTTTAATTATTGATGTAAATTGTGATTTTGTAAAGAATGATCATATCGTGATCATGTGGATTATTCAATGTCATTTATCATTTGGATGCGTCATCGGTAATCCTCAGAATTCAGAATGGCTGTGAACGCAGTGTAAATCAAAATGGAAAAATGTTTATTGTTTTACGATGTGATTATATTTTATATAATTGAGACTTGTTCAACTTATAAAGTTTTATTTTACCAATCAAAATTGATTTAAAAATGTTTGCATTGTTAAACATGTAGTAACCAATTAAAATATTTTAAATATAAAACAACAAATAATTTCTTTAAATTATCATGATTTTGACTTTGTAATCCAATTTTTGAACCTAGTTTATTGATAAGAATAATGTTATAAATAAAAAAATGATATAAAAATTTTGGAATTTACTTTTCATTTATATATTCCTGTAAAAACAAAAAATTTAAAGTGGGGTCCAAATAACTTTTTTTAAAAAAATAAAATGTTTTAATAAAATTTAATAAGTGGCAAACTACAAATGGGATTGAACTGAAAACATGACCTCTTTCATCAAAATCAAAAACTTCTGAATTAATAAACCCAAAGAAATTAGCCATCATATTCTTCCTTTATTACAGTCTAACAAAAATAATATTTAAAACTTCAGATCTATTAACTACTCCATTTCCTTAGCATTATTTTTATACATTCAAATACCTTTAGTTTTAAAATTATCCTGATTTTCATAAAGTGTGAAGAATGCAACACTCCAGGAAAAATTAAATTAGCAATGATATAAAATGCTAATTTGATTTCTTCCAGAATGTTAGTATTTATGACAAAATATTTGTTTTTCGTTTATTTACTAAATGTTTTCAGGTTTATTTTCTAAGTAAATTATATTTATTTCATTTTTTCAATTATTTATTTGGTTATTGACATTTTATAAAAAATATAAAGCATAATGATTAGCTAATTTTTTGTCATATTGGCGTGTAGATGATAGTTCTGTCAAAAGGCACAGCTTATACTTGATAAATAACATTCACTTTTAATTCCACTTTTTGTTTACAGCATATTTATATTCTCTGCATGTTTCTTTTTGATAATTCTGAATTTTCTATTATATTTAATCTTACAGTTTGTTATATAATTAAAGAGGAATTTAATTAAAATCTTTTAACTATAACTAATTAATTTTCTTTCCCATTGTATGGTTAAAATTATTATACAGAATGAAGTAATAATATTTAAAAGAAACAAATAAAAGAGCAAATCAGATATTCCCATTCTTTTTATGCATTGCTCTCCAGCTACTAACTTGTTATTGTATTCATGGCAAGTCAGTACAGGAACCAGAGAAATCCATCTCTGAAGATATTAAAATGGACTTAGGGTTATTTCATGGCCTCATTAATCTTATTATTGCCTTCAGGCAAATAATTGTAAATATCTTTATTAATATAAAATTGTATCATAATTTTTTCTGTATATTATTATTAGCAAATGTTATAATTTCACATACATTTCATTAAATGGCTAATTGTATATTAAATTTATCAAAATGTTTGCCCTCAATTTCATGATTATTCTCACTCGGCTAAATAAGAGAATGTTAATCTTGCAAAACTATACTGCCACATTTTCTACTTCATAACATCAATTTAACAAAAACATTTTCTTCCAAAGCCAAAAAACTATTCATTCATTTTATTTTTAGCAATATTTCATCCATATTTTATCCTTGCCGAATTTAATGTTAATCTACATCTCAATCTTGCTATTACGATAAAAAAATTATGATCAATGTTGCATGCTTTCTATTCTTTATCAGATTCTTTAATCAACTCCGTATCTATTAAACATAATTAATTTATTTATTTCTATATCAGATACACTGAATGATAAATTCCCAATATTTAAATTCATTCTGATGAAAAGATTTTTAATAATTGTCCTTTTTTTTAGTTTATCAGTCATCAATTCCACATTATTTCCATTTATATTCTCTATAATCACTATTTTCTTCTCCCTTTACTTGAAATTCCATACATAATATAAATATTCTGCAGTTAATTAGATTACAACTTATCTTTTATAGCCATATATAATACAGCCACATTCCACTCCAAACTTAATATCACAGTCCTTACTTCTATACTTAACATTTAAGTTTTATTAACATGCATTCTACATCTTCATTACATTTTTCCTTTTATTCACCCCCTGTTACCATAATTTTTTTCAAAAAAGATTCTTAGCTTCTTTTAACCCTGCTTCCAATACAATAAACATCTCAAACTTTTCTATTATAATCTTTTTGAATTCATATTGCTTTTCTAATCTGCTATCATCTGCCTAATATATACATATTGTTACTACTTTAAAAAAAAGAAAGTCTGAAAACTTCAAACAAAATTTTTATTTATTTATAAATAATTAAAAGTTGGATAATGTTATTAAACTGTTAAGAAACAATTACTAGCAAAATAAATGACATGACCTCATTATCTCTTACTAATGCAATAAATTATTTGGGATCATTTTAAATCATTTAGTTTTGCAAATAATGAATCAAAGTCTTTAAATAATCATATCTCTTACTTAAAAAAAAGAAAAGAAAAAGAAATTGTTTTCAATTTTACTTTTAATGCATCTTAAATGAAAATATTTTATACAGTAATCAAAAACATTATTTTAATCAAATAGATATCAATACCCATTTATGGTTCTACTGAAACAATCAAATATAAGAGAACTTCAGAATATAAAACTTTCAGGAATGAGAAAGTCAGTGACATCAATCACAAAAAATGTTTTATTGATTACAAAATTTGGATTCTATCAGGCATGCTAAACTATGAATTGTTTTTAGAAAAATGGATATATTATTTTTAGGAATTACAGTATAATATTACAGTTAAACAGACATGACAAAGCAGACTAATAATTAAGAGCTTCATATTATAATCTACTTATTCAATTGTATGCTTAACATGAGAGAAGCAGAAATGGATGAAGAATCATTAGCAAATAATAAAGAACTGAAGATATTCAAAAAGCTAAACAATATAATGTAATTACAGCTATTATAAAGACAAATTGTGAATATCTTTGGGCCATTTCCATACTAAAAAATCCAGCAACCAAAATATCTGTCAAACTGACACTCAGAAATTGCAGTAAAAAAACTTTAACAAATATCTCTAAAAACAAATATCAGAATAATTCAAGCTATGAGTCTAATATTTAGTTTTGGTAATCAATTTATTACTTAATTTAAAAAAACAACTGGTAAATCAATCTAATTCCTTAAAACTAAATCTATTTTTAGCCCCTTGAAGCTTTTTTAAATTCAAAATATATTATTTATTAATAAAAAATAAAAAAATAGAAAAAATTACATCCAGTATTCATTATAAAAAATTAATATAAATCTGTTACGAAATATTTATTACTGTTATAACATTAACAGAATCATAAACAAACTGCAACTTTGTTCATCTTACATTCAGTGAAATTAGCAATAATGTCTATAATCTAATAACTGAAATATATTGTTTTCTATGAACATTAAAACAGGCAAAACTCTCCATACCGTAGTGCCACTCAGTGCAAGCCAGAGTAATTAATGGATGCACTGAGTGGCACTACTGTATGGTTTTGCCTGTTTTAATAACAGTTATGAGCAAACATAAGAAATGGTCATCATGTGATGTTTAGTAGTTTTCTATGAACATCACTGACAAATTAAATAAATGCAACTAAATTAATGAATTTTGTAAATAATTTTTAAAATGTTTTTAAAAAAATAAACATCCGCCACTAATATTACAAATAGATATTGTCAAAAAAAAAAGTTTAAATTATTTGAACATTTGAAATTGTAGATTGTAAATCGCCCAATAACTTGTTCATGACATCAGCATTGGTGATATTTCAATGAAATTATGAATTTCTTCTTTAAAATATTTAATGACAATATTTTCATATTCTGAAATCATGCTGTTTACATATTCATTAAATTTTCAACATTAATCATTTTAAAATTAAAAATCCTTTAATATATTTGTGTAACTAGTATTTCTTCTAGATATTTCAAAAGGAAGGATATCACAAATAACTACACACTTATGATATTATACTTTGCTTAAAATATCTCATTAAGAGTTGTTTTTTCTTGCAATTTTTTTTTTTTAACTTGGTCACCTTGTAGTTTTGATTTTTTGTTTTGTTAAAAAATTATCATAATGCTCAATTTATTCCCTATATTCATAATAAATTAATTTGGAAAGTGATTTAAAATTTGTCTCTAACAATAAATTATATTGCCTACCTTGTATAGATTTGAGGATATTATTTCTTGATTGTTGTAACTTATCCCATAAAACAGTTGTAGTATGGTTTTATTCATCAAAATACTCCAATTTAATTATTGCTTTTTTATCGACATTATTTTGAGTTTTGATAAATTAATTTTAATATTGAAGCTACATCTCTTGATGCCTATTTAGGATCACTTATTCTTTTAAATATGATGAGAATGAATGTGTATCATATTGCTTTTGAATATAAACTGTTGTTGAGTGATTGACGAAATATATATATAAAATTTTGAATAAAATCAAATAATGCAATGTGCCAGAATAACATTCTGTAGCACAATTTCCTATTAAGTTTAGGGTAAGGCTAGTGCATGATACAGATTACTGCATCAATATTGAGTTTTATTCTTAACTTCCAACCCACTATATTTTCTAGTTATGTTTGCCACATTATCATATATATGATCCTAATTTTTTATAACCAAATTTCTCCCAAAATATTTAATGATCCATTCTAATTATATTTCTGTAGTATAATTTTCTCTACACCATTCCCACATGAGTGGCCACAAGGTGTTAAAAGTGGATAGAAACTAGTCCCTAACTTGCGCGAGAATGATGTAGTGAAAATTATACTACAGAAATATTATTGGATCTCTAGTCTAATGAATGATTAATAAAAATTATTAATAAAGATCCAATCTAATTATCTATATTGTTATTTTCAATTTTGAAAATCTAAAAACCTGTTCTTTTACATTTCCATTTTAATAATAATCTCAGGATCAAAGTTAATTGGTCTATGAGGTTATATCTAAAAACAAAAACTAAAATATAAAATACTATTAGCTGGATTAAAATTACTTAATAGAAAATAAGATGTACAGCTATTATATATGGTTTAGATAGAAAGAGATATAGAAGAAAAAAGTATTTAAAATTAAGATGGAAAATATTAAAAAAATGTAGAGCTTATCAATTTGCAACTCTCTTAAGTTAAAATAAAATACTTTTATATAAATAGTTCACTAAAAAGTAAAAAAAAAAAAAGTAATAATCCATTTCATAAAAGCATTTGAGATTTTTTTTTATTTCTGGATTATTACTTTAGTTTTTTACTTTTTAGTGAGCTATTTACATAAAAGCACTATTAAAAAAAATACTTTTAAATATTAATATTTCATAAATGTTGTTTTTTTCATTTCCAAATTCAAAATGAATACAACTGTAAAAATCATTGACAAAAAAACCTTCCTTGTGGAGAAAAAAAACTCATGAAGAAAATTATTTTATTTAAATTGAAATTATGTTTTATTTATAATTAAAAACTAAAATATTAAAAAGGATTTTTTTAAATAGTGCTTTTATGTAAATAGCTTACTAAATAAAGTAGTAATCTCATTTCATAAAAGCATTTGACACTCAAAAATCAAAAAAGCCTCAAATGCTTTTATGAAATGAATTATTTTATTTTTTACTTTTTAAAGGGCTATTTACATAAAAGCATTATTTTAAAAAAAATCTTTTTTAAAAATATTTTGTTTTTTAGTTATAAATAAAACAATTTCAATTTAAAATATTTTTTTTTCATTTATTGTTTCTTGTTCTTTCTATAAGAGAGCACCTGCTATCATTGATTCTGACAGTTATATTCATTTTAAATTTGGAAATGAAAAAAAATAAAAACAAATTTCATTAATTTTTTTTTATATTTTTTTTTACAAAATATTTATGAAATATTAATTATTTCAGAAGAATAATTCACATTTTATTGGAAATATTTATTTTTAATTAATTAAGTAAATTAATTTTAACCAAATTTTACTATATAAGTGTAATATAACTATTGGCTCAGTTGTTAAGGACCATTTCTGGGAAAAAGTTGTGAGTTCAATTATTTTTTTGTTAAAAATTCAAAAATGTGAACATCCTGATAAAAACACAGACAGGTCAAGTTAATATAAAAGCATTTAAATAAGTTTTAGTAAATGTAATAAAAATAAAACTAATCAATAACTTCTATTTATAATACATAAAAATCCTCAACAACTTTCAGTTTGGATGGTTATCAATTTGAGAATGTAAACTAGTTTAAATATCTTGGTAGTTTTTTAAGTAGACAGATTAAGAGTAAAATGTTAAGATCTAACATGACTCCAATGTGTTGCTGTTGCTTTTAACAAGTTAAAAGATAGTATTTCATTATAGGAAAATAACAACTAAAACTAAACTAGCTGTATATAAACCTGTTACTTTAATTTATTGTATACATGTGAAACTTTGGATACCTTATCAATGCAATACAAAGGTATTAAAAAAGTTTCAGTTAAGGATACACCATAAAATTTAAGAAATCAAAGGCAACATCATAAAACCAATCAATGCTCTTCAGCTTATTATTGAGTCCACTATTGCAAAATCACAATTTTGCTGCATTGAATATGCAAAATGAATGAACAATAAAAGACTTCCTAAAGATGTGTTTTATGATAAACTTGAACGTTGATTTGATAAAAAAGATACACCCTATCTACATTATAAAAATTATCAGGACATTCTAAAGAAGTACAATGTTAATTGTTTCCATTGGGAAAATATGGCAGAGAATAGAATATATTGGAGAGCTACAATTAGACATGGTGTTGAAATATTTTGGAAATAAGTTTTCTGCTGATGAAATTAAGAATGTAAAATATCAAATTAACAAAAAAATGGATCAATATATTCTATGTGGATATATTTGTGATTCAGATTGGTTTGAATAGTCATCACAAACACATTTTGAGCAGTTTTCTCTCCTTTTATATAAAATATTCAAATTAATATTAAAATATAATGGAGATGGGGAGGTAAAAAAATGTTGAGCTGCATTGAATTAATCTTAATCTGGCAAAGTTTTGGAATGAAGAGTGTAGGAATTTTATTTTTATTAGCTATCAATTCCCCCCAGTTGTAGTTTGAAATAAAATGTGTTAGTATCAATCAATTTTAGATTCAAAATTGAAAGCAAATTTAGAAAGTGAATCATTTTTTTAACAAAACTAAAAATGCACTTTTTATTACATTTCCAAATAACTCCCAATTGAAATTTGGCAACATTTTTAAATACTTGAGAATTTTCATAAAGAACAAACAGTTTTTGTTTTCTTCAAAAAATTTCTAAGTTTATAATAGTTTTGACCTGCATTTTCCCTCAGTAACTAATTCATCTAAATAAAATTACACAAAGTTTTTACATTTTTAAATGAAGAATCTTAATTTGTGGCCTCATGTTGATCTGAATTTCAAATGACAGGCAACAGGCATATTTCATTCACTTTTGAATCTCATAATCAAGCTATAACTGCAGCACATCAAGCTTAGAATGTGCTAATGACATAATGTAATTATAGAAAAAGCACTGCATATATATAAATACGTAATCTTGAAAATTATTGTATCACCAGTACATTGTATAATGCACTACTTAATCATAGTTGGACAAAATAATGAAAGAAAAAGTTCTGTATATGAAAATTAATGAAAATATTAATAAATGCAGTTTGCTTATATGATAAATTGCTTCCATTGGTACTTCATAGTAAGTGTTTAAAAATTATTTTAATACACAGAGTTATAATGGATTACTTAGGTGGATATTTTATTCAATGTATAAATATAAATAATAAATAAATAATACCTAAATAGGTATCTTTAAAAAATTATATTATTTCAAAATAAAAAAGTAATGAATAGAAATGAAAAGATAATATCCATTAAATAGAGATAAACTAACAATTCCGGAGGCCAAGCAAGTTTTTTTCATAAACTTATAATAGCTCTTTTGTTGGGGATCTTGAAACTAAAAATGGTTTCTCTTCAAACCCAAGTTCTTATATGGATTTAAACCTAGAAAGCTATTTTTTATAGGTATGAGAATGTGAAAGAATAGCATTTTTCTTGACATTCTGCATACTTTTAACATCACCAGAGAGTTCTATATGTTAAATTAAATGTTTATATATATTGTTATTATAATAATGAATAGAAATGAGAATATCCATTAAATAGAGATAAACTTTAACTTTTTGATATTACTAAAAAATTATGAATTACTACTAATTAACAAAACCTGATGTCCAGCCAAGTTTTTCTCATAAACTTATAATGATAATAAAAAGCCTTCTGGACTTAAATCCATATAAGAACTTGGGTTTGAAGTGAAATAGGACCCCTTTACTTCAACCCCCAACAAAAAAGCTATAGGTTTATGAAGAAAACTTGCTTGACCTTAGGAATTGTTAATTAGTAGTAATTGATAATTTCTTAGTAACTTCAAAAAGTTAAAGTTTATCTCTATTTAATGGATATTATTTCATTTCTATTCATTATTATAATAACAATCCATATAAACATTTAATTCAATATATACAACTCTGGATAGCTTAAAAATATTTTCAGAAAGTCAAAAAAGATGCTATTCTTTCACATTCTCACACCTATAAAAATAGCTTTCTGGGTTTAGATCAAGATATAAACTTGGGTTTGAAGAGAAAGAAGACCCCTTTACTTCAAAGATCCCAAATAAAAGAGCTATTATAAGTTTATGAGAAAACTTACTTGGTTTCTGGAATTGTTAATTAGTAATTTCTTAGCAATATAAAAAGTTAAAAATTATTACTATTTAATGAATATTATCTCCTCATTTCTATTCATTATTATAACAATCCATATAAATATTTAATTTAAAAGTTAATACATATATACAAATGTACATATACAAAACATTATACACGACATTTTTTTTGCATTATTTTTTAAAGGTATATTCCAATGTATAAAACTACAAAGGCATAAACATTAGAAGTGGAATAGGATTCATTATAAACAAAAAGTGGAAGAACATTGTAGAGATTGATGATGTATCGGACAGTGGCAAGATTACTTTTTCAACCTAATAACAGATATCGAATGCAAGTATACTATTCAGGCTTATAATCCAACAAGTTCTCATTGTGATGATCAGACCAAATATTTTAAAATTGTCATGGGGGATTTTAATGCTAGAATTAGTAAATGATTGAAAAATGAAAGTGCTGTATAGATAAATTTGGTTATGACGATAGAAATAAGAGAGGACATAAGAGTTGTGGAGTTTGCAGAAAAACACAATTTTTTTTTTTTTTTGAAAAAAATGTTAAACGAAAATGGACATGAAAGCATCTGAATGAAGGTAAAGTACAATTAAATTAAATTTTGACTAATAGAAAATATATATTTCAAAATTGTAATATTCTTAATAAATTTAACACAAAAAGTAATCATCAAATTAGTCAGATATAAGATGCATGTTAATGCAAAACTAGACAAAAATTATTAAGAAAAATAATATTCACAGCAGATATTTCTAATCTTCAGAAACATAACAATGAATTTATTTAAACTAGAACTTGCAAATCGTTTTCAAATATTAACAGATTTTGAATATGATTCAGATTTTAATGAAATTAATATGATAACTGATACATTTTTAAAAACTGCAACAAAGATAGCTGGTACAAAAAACAGCAATTGACTAGTAAAATTTCTACTGAGACAAGACAATTTATGAAGGAAAAAATATAAAAATTCATATATAAAAAAGGGTGCATTCATAAGGATTAAATATCTAGAATTTGTACATTGGTCTGAAAAGAGTTAATAATGATATAAAAAAGTATAATTATGAACTAACAACAAAATCTATGGAAGAAAATAAGTCTCAAAAGGGTAAAACAACATCCTGATATTGGCAGAAAACATTTCCGCAATAAGAAAAAAAGATGGAACTATTACTAAAAAAAGATGACATGATGAAATGTGTAGAAAAGTTCTATCAAGAATTATATAGCAATGAAGAACAAGCAAAGTATCTTCTACAACTACTATAGCTTCTGAATTGTCCAGTATTTTAAATGAAAAAGTGATATATGCAACTAAATTTATAAAGAAGGGAAAAGCTCCAAATAATGATGGAATTATAACCGATACCTTAAAAGAAGCAGTTGAACAAATGTTGGCAAAGTTATATACCAACTATTTAAATGATAACTGTATCAGACAATTGGAAGAATGAGTATTAATATTTAAAAAAGATAATAAAGAAGATATTAGAAATTAGAGACCTATCAGTCTTACATCATTTCAATACAAAATCTTTATCAAGATAATTACAACTTAACCTAAAGCGAACTTTGGATTTTAACCAACCAAAAGAACAAGCTGAATTTTAAAATAGTTTTAGTACAGTAGATCATATCCAAGTATTATGAGAAGTTATAAAAAACACCAATGAATACGAGTTGCCATTATGCTTTGGATTTGTAGATTATGAAAAGACATTTGATGAGATCTCTAAGCATTTCTTCAGAATATTGTCATAATTCTTAAGAATATTTATAAAAAATGCCACAGCAACTATTAGATTACATAATACTAGAAAGATTAACATTGATGTGGGTGTATGATAGGGAGATTCCAGATTTCCAAAATGCTTTACAGCAGTTTTGCATACAGTGCTTTGTGAATTAAAATAGGAAGCTAAGGGTGTAAAAGTAAATGGAGATTAATTAAATCATCTAGATTTTGCAGATGATGTAGTTTTTTTTCCAAATAATGTTTTAGAGCTACAGAAAATGTTGCAAGATAGTATCAGATAAAAGAAAGGAAGTAGGATTAAAAGTAAATGCTAAAAATACTAAAGTAAAGTTCAATGGATTTTCTCAAAAGAAAAAAATAAAGATTGATAATGATAAATTAGAAGTTAACAAGTACAAATAACAAATACCTTGGTCAGATTTTACTACAAGAGGAAATATAGAATTAAACTTGGAGCACTTTTGGTGGAAATAATTTAATATTAAAAAAAAAAAAAAACAAAAACACCTATGTGATAGAAAAAGGAAGATTTTTAATAAATGTGTTTTACCAGTTTTTACTTATGGATCTGAGACTTGGACACTTAACAGAAGAGCAATATAAAGATTTCATATCACTCAACAAAGTACAAAGGGATGCATGTTAGGAGTAACAAGAAGAGATCGAAAATGAAATGCATGGACAATTAAGAGAATGAAGTGGAGTTGGGCTAGATATATTGCTAAAAGAGATAATAGATGGGCAGTTCCAAAAGATTGTAATGATTTAGAAAGAGACTACATGTGAGATGGATGGATGAATAAAGGAAGTGTTCTGGAATGATGTTGAATTTGGGAGAGACCATCTTACAATTGATTGACAATGATTGAAAATGAAGCTGAAACTAATTGCTTCATGGTGAAAAGATGGAATACCTATTTTCATACAATGAATAGGGTTTGAATCTGCATTAAATAAAATATTTTTTCAATACGCTAAATATTTTTCTTTAAAACTAGCCAATAGCAAGCCAGCTAACCATTCAATATTGGTCAGTAAATATATATATATAGTTACTTTTATCTAAAGGATAAAAATGGAAGTACTGTTTTCTTCATTTTTCTTCTATAAGGGCTTTTAGAGATGACATTGCCATGAAGGGGGCTACTTAAAAACTTTTATCTTTTATTTATAATTAAAACAAATTGAATTTAATATTTTGTGTTATTGTTCCAAAATGACAACAGTATCTTAATAATATTTAAATTGTCTGACTAAGGGAATCATGGCGATATGTAACAACATTTTGTGAGAAGTCAAATTTTGATTATAAACAATGACAATAAAAAAAAACAAAAAACAATGACAATATTATCGAGAAACAATGTTTGCAATATTATACTTTTATTAGTTACCATTAATATAGATTTACTTGTATATAAAAAATATATACACAAATATTATGAATATATAAATTTAACATTCCTTCTTTTTCTTTTTAAAACTTGTTTTATTCCAAACTATAATTTTATTTCTCTTCCATACCTTTCAACTACATTCTGTAGTCATTATCAAGTTTCCTTAAAAAAATAATAAAATAAAAAACAAAAATAATAACACAAATAAATAAAATATTAATACACTCCAAATATATAATATTCAAATAAAACCACAATATTATTATCATCTACAAATACAATTATTTACCTCCTTCCCTATCTTTAATTATTTTTTTTAAAATACCTTTATAATTTAATACTCTTCTTATATAAATTTATTATATATTCTCTAAATCTTTACCCATTAACATTCTTTTTATACCCCTCCCCTCTTTTTATATATTATTCCTGTATTATCTTATTTTTTATCTTTATTTATTAACATTCTATTTAATACTGGTTTATACTGATCTATATATACTTCCTCTTTTTTTATTCTCTCTTTAAATTTTTTAACACATTCCAATGGCCTTATATCAAAATTTTCATGCTTAAATTCCTTTTTATGAATATATATAGCAGATGTTTTATCATATAAATGCTGCCTTAATCTAGTTTTAAATTTATTCTTACTTGTTCCTATATAAGTCATATTTCCATTACTTTTATCACAATCCATACATTTAATTATATATACTAAATTTATACATTCTAAAACATCAATTTTATCATAATCATTTATTAACTCACCCAAACATTGCTTCCTTTTATAAACAGGGCAAATTAATGTATTATATCTCCTATTAAAATACCTAAAAAATTTCTTAATTTTAAAAAATAAATAAATATCTTGATACCCTAAATCCTATATAAATTATTTTATTTTCTCCATTTTTATTCAATTTAATCTTTTTATATTTTTAATATTATAATTAGATATCAATCTTTTTACAACATATTCAGGATAATCATTTTTAATACATTCCCCCCTAATATTATTTATTTCATTCTTAAAAAACATTTCATTTGAACATACCTTAATAGCCCTAATAATCTTATTATTAACAATATTAAGCTTACAATGTTTTTCAATATCAGAGTACCAATTATTAGCTAATACAAAATATGTATTCTTTCTAAATACTGTTGTATCAATATAAATTATTCCATCCATTCCAAATTTTTAAAAATTCTTATATCCATATAATCAATTACATTATTATTTTCTTTTTCCATTGTAAACTGTATTTTATCATTTTTTGTATTTATACACCCCAAAAAATTATTTGCTTCTCTAATATTCCCATTAAAAATCAAAAAATAGTCATCTACATATCTATTATAAAAAATTGGTTTATTTTTTCCATTATTAAAAAATTCTTTTTCAAAATTATACATATATACATTTGCTAAAAAGCCACTCAAACTATTTCCCATACTTAATCCATGTTTCTGTTTATAAAATTTATCTTCATATCTAAAAATAAGATCTTTACAACAAATAACCAATAATTCATACAAAATATAAATTTCCATCTTGTTTTTAATATTTTTATCTTTTCTATATAAATCAATAATATAATCTATTGTAATTTCAGGATCAATATTAGTATACATATTAACAATATCAAATTTAACAAAAACAATATTTTTAAAATTATTCTCTTTCCAAAAATTTTTTAATTTATTTATAAATTGTATAGAATCATTTACATTATTTTTTTCAAATAAACCCATATATCTTTTAAATATTTTATTATATACCCATTTAGATACATTTTCATAATACGAATACATACCACTAAAAATTGGTCTCATTGCAACACCCTCCTTATGAACTTTAGGAATACTTTTTATTTTTGCACAATTTACATCCATTCTTTTTAATCTAATCATTTCCAATTTATCAATAAAACCTTTTTCATACATTACTATATTATTAATTTTTTTATTCATATTCATACTTTCATCTTTATTAATTCTTTCAAAATACTTATCTTCTAATAAATTTAACATCTTATAATTATATTCTTCTTTATTCATAACAACCATACTGGATGTCCCCTCTTAAAAAAAACACATCATTATATTTTTCACACATTTTTTTTTACCAATATCCCATTCTTCATATCTTCTAACAATCATTATTATTATATTTTAATTCATATTCTAAATTTTTAAATTCATATCTCAAATCATTTAATAAAAATTCCTTATCTTTCCAATCATAACCCAAATTATCACATTTATTTTCAATCAGTCTTAATTTTGTCCTAATCTCAATAACTTGTTTATTAATATTAACATCTTTTTCTGGTACATATTTTAATCCTTTTTCTAAAAATTTCAATTCTTCATTATTAAATTTTTTATCAGTTAAATTAATAACAAAATTTTTTTTATCAATAATATTATCATATTTCATATTCTCTTTATTACATTTATCATGATAATTTTTATAATTATTATCTAATAAAATATTAAATTTTTTATTATGCCTCTTTATAACCTTATCTTTTATATAATAAGCCTTATTTAAAAATATATATTTTAATTCATTCTCTTCCTCAATTGTGACACATCTCACTAACACATTATATATATCCTTAACTATTTTTAAACCTTTAGCTTTCTTTTTATATTTTAATTTTATCTCTCTTTTTAACAATTTTATTTCCCATTTTTTTACAAATTTATATCCAAACATCTTTATAAACTTATTTAACTTTAAAAATTTAGGTATTATATTATTACTCAAACATTTTAAAAAAAAAATTATATCCAATATTATAGTTTGGAATAAAACAAGTTTTAAAAAGAAAAAGAAGGAATGTTGAAAAAGTGAAAAGTTGTGTATATAAATATTATGAGATGACAACTGTTATGCATAGCCATGCAAATAGTACAGAAAAATAAAATGGAATCATATGAATGATAGGAATACTGCATTCATATAATTTGATTCAAAATATTTACATGGCTATCAAAATCAAGGATAGTATTTCTCATGCGATATAATATAATTTCCAATATATATATTTGCCACAGTTATGTATACATATGTGATACATAGAAAACATGAGACACCAATTATAATGCATAACCAGGCAAGTATAAATAGCAGTATATATACAAAAAATGAAATCATATATATGAATGATAAGAATACTGTATTCATATATTTCATTCAAAATCTTTATGTACAAGAATATCAAAATCAGAGAGTAGCCATGCGATATAATATAGATTTCCAAAAGATATATAAATATGTAGAGAATATGAAAATTTGATAACAAACATTTTGAAATGCTTGGTTAAATAACAATGATATCATGAAATGACAAATCTAAACCAAAAAAAAAATTGTGAAAAATATAGTGAAGTAAAGAATTGAGATACAGCAAATTCACAAATGTGTATACTATACTCAAATTTGATTTCTGAAGTGATTGTATTGCATTTCACCATCCAAAAAATAAATAAATAGAACTTAGTATCCTTCATTAGAATCTTGCACAAAAAATTGAAAATCATGAATTACAAAAGAAACAATAGCTGCATAAGATTTTCAATTGTATACTTTTTTTTGTTTACCTGAACATTTTATTAAAATCATATAAAATCAACGTTTTTTTTATTGATGAATTTATTACATATTACCAAAATATTAATCTTCTAAAGATTGCCCATAATTTCAACATTTCTTTGACATTTATTTTACATTATTGAATGATTTTTCATATACACCTGGATCTCTTTTTACGCGGACTTATTTAACACGATTTTGAAGTTACGCGATTTGTGTTTCACCGGAAGTCGACCTCCGATAATGCGCTATTACTTTAAATAATAAATTTCACGCACTTACGTTATATTGAAAGTAATAGCACATTATTGGAATTCTATTTTCATCTTAGTAATTTCAATATTTTCAGTGCTTTATAAAAATAAGATTTTATGCAATAATGAAATTAAAATCATGATTTCCACATTTTATGTATACACACATTAAATTTTACAAGATTATAATGTAAATTTGTTCAAACATTGTGCGTGTTAATTTTGCATTTTAAATCACATTCCGTTTTTGCTTTTTAAAAAATAACGTAATCAATTATTAATCATTTAGTGTCCACAAGTTTATTTTTAAAAGGTCAGTAATAGCAGTGGGCACAATTAAAAATTAAAATCTGATTTTTAATTGTAATTAACAATTTAAAAATTACTTACGGGCCACTTGAAATTAATGTGATGTAAAACGAAATTTGATTTTTAAACGGAATTGAAAATTAAAAACAAAAATAAGAATTTAATTTTTAGTTGTTAGTTTTAATTAAATTTTTCCCAGCAGTGGTGAATAAATGTCTTTATTATAAGTCTAAGTTCATAGACAATTAATAAAATCGTCGTCATCAACAGAAAACCATTAACACAACATGAGAGTGAACTTGGCGTTAGTTGTATTTCCTCTTGTGAGAATAATTGTTGAGATATTCTTGACTTCGTTTAAGGAGAAGCCAAATACATCACATCACATGAGAATCAGATTTTTTACTAGTTTGCAAACGAACGTGTTTTTGGGCAAATAGCGATAATAATTAAAACGTATAAAAAATGTAAATTACTGTAGTGTAAATTATGCATAAAAATATATTATTTTGAATAAAATTAAATATTATAGTTAAAAAAAGTTTGTCTTGTATCAATTTTTTTCAAATTTGAAATTTTTTATTAGTCATATTTTATTTCCTTATTTTTTTTTTTTGCGCGAATTTTAAAGTAATTTTACGTTGGTGCTTTGCTTCTCATATTTTATTTCCTTATTTTTTTTTTTGCGCGAATTTTAAAGTAATTTTACGTTAGTGCTTTGCTTTTACGCGAATTTTGAAAAATCACAGACTGCATCCCCCCTTTTTCAATGTAAGTTACGTCTATTTTTGCGCGAGTTTTCTGAGGAATCTATCTATTGCGTAAAACGAGACCCAGGTGTATTCCGCTCACAAGTTATTGCTATTTCTGATCTGTAAACATTTATCATATTCTGTTTCAGAAACACATTCTAGCACAATGTCACCCCCCCCCATCTTATTATTTAAAAAAAAATTGACGATTTGAACTTATTGTATATTTAGAGAGCTAGCTTCAGAATACAATTTTTTTTTCGATCAATATTAAGTCACTTTCATTTTATCATATAAATAAAGTGTTTCATGGCTTTTTTAGTCCTAGCAGAATTGTCACTATCATTAACTTTGCATTTTAAAGTCATTTTAAGTAAAATTTTATTTTCAAATTCATAGAAACAAAACAATAATTGCAATTACAAGAATATGACTAGCATCAAGAGAGAAAATAAAGTGTGTTGTTGCTATAAGCAAGTATAGAATTTTATGAATTTCTAATTTTTCCGTATTATTTTTTTCTAAATTGCTGCCCAACTATATACACTTTACTACTTTTCTGAATGTTTGTAATGACAGTATTTCAGTTGAAATTATATATTGGACTATTCCCATCATTTAATATTGAAGTATTGAATGTTTTTTAAAAAAATTAACATCATTTAAATTTTCCAATCACATTCAACTGTTAATAATATCACACGAATTAGTATATGCATATTATGAGAGTATTATTCTCCTTACTGCTTCCGGTATTGTTGCCTGACCAGTGACACTATTAGCATGGGAATTGAAACTGGATCCTTGGATTTTTGAATATTAATTAACAAAAATACTAGCTCTCAAAACGTGAATAGATATTAACCTGTGTGCTATTACTAATAGTTGAATGTAACTGAAAAATTTAAATAAAGTTAAATTTTTCTAAAGACATTCAATTCTTAATATTAGATGATAGAAATAGTCCAATATATATACATTTTATTTTCCAATTATATTTTAATGATCATAATTAATTTTAAGACTATATTTTTTGTTTGCCATTCAATATTTATGTCTTTATATGATTTTTCTTTGTGGTTATATTTTATAAATTATCCAATTATTATTATAATTTATGTTATTAATAAAAATAAAAAAGTAACCTATGCATTTTGTACAATGCAATACTTTGATATATATTTTCATATTAGAATGTTTCAATTTTTCATAAGTTTGTTTCAGAGCTCCTAATATTTAAAAATATCAAAACTGCATGCTATTTTTTGAAAGTATGGTGTAATAAAATATTACACTTGCATTATATAAATAGTTTATATTAGTACCAATACAATCAATGCTCAATTCAAAAAAACTATTTAAATTATATTATAATAATTAAAAAGGCAAGTCAGATATAATGTGACATTACTTTTATAAGCTTGTAGTTACAAAAATGCAATACAGAGAGCATATCAATAGCTCAAACAAGCTCTTAATAAGTGTGGTATGAGAAAATTCTTAAAATCTATTACAGAACACTCTCATCTCCAGACCAACTGATTTCGAGCTTATGGCTCACGTCAGTGGAGTTAGAATATTTGGATACTAGATCCAAAATATAAACTCAAAACCCAGCACTTATTTCATACTTAAATATATATTATCTACTAGTTTTTTTATTTTTTATTATTTAAATCCCCTGACTTTCACACATATATACACCTAATTTTGTTTTTACACAAACTTTTTTTAAAACTATTTTGATTTAACACAATTAAATAAAAATTCTCTTTTTACAAGAATTATTTTGAAATGACACAATTAAAAAACTAATTTGTGTTGTTATTATCCTCATTTGATAAAATATATATATTCATCTATACCTAATTCTGTTTTTACACAATTTTTTTTAAAACTATTTTGACTTAATACAATAAAAAAAAAAAATTCTCTTTTTACAGTTGTTTTGAAATGACACAGTTAATCAAAAAACTAAGAAAAACAATGTGTTGTTATTATCCTCATTTGATATATATATATTAATCTCTTTATTCACCATTACTTTTCAAAAAAATTAATTTTCTTGGCAATATTTCTGCAAATGGGAAAATTTATTTGTCTCCATTTTAACAATTTGTTTTGAAACATGAAGTACCTTATTGGTGTTGATGTTTTGTTGACATTTTTGATATTAGGTTTTTTTTAAAAAGTGTACCTTAATTTTTTGCAGCAAAATGAAGAAATTGTGAGCATTCCTAAGAAAATGAGTTACGATCAGAAATTTTCTTATTTTTCATTGCTAAAAGTAATCTTTAAGCAATATATGAAAATTTATAGACTGATAAGCTATTATTTCAAAATTATTTACCATATTTTTTATCTTCAAAAAAATTAAGCTAAAAGCCTATGCAAATAATTACTCAAACAATATTGTGTATTCTTGAGCATATATAAAAATATACATTACAATAAATATAATTAATAAAATACATGCACATAAAAATGATTACTTATCATAATGATTTTTTAATATATTTATAATTTACAAAACGATTGTAATAAGTTTAATCATTTTTATGTACATCTATGTATTTTATTAATTATAATAATTGTAATGTAATGCAAACAATACCCTTTAAATGGAGTTGCAGTAGAATAGCTGGTTATGTGATTTGGTAAAAAAGAACATCTTAATAAGTTTCCATAAGAAATGAAATCTAGGTTAATGTATTAAGTAATATATATTAAGCCTATGTGCATAAAATGTGACAATAAGGACCTCTACAAATCTAAACACAAGATTAACGACTTTAATCTTTGACCCATTAAATCAATTTTTTATTTATATTAAGTTGACTGTTGCAATTTTGTTTTAAATTGATTATTCTAAATTTTATATATAAAAGGCAGCATTATGGACAAATTTTAACACTGAAATTTGATCATTTAAAGTATTCTATTATATATACTCTATTTATATTATCCACTGTACTGATTATGCTTTTATTTAATAATTGTCTTAAGCATATTTTGTGTAAATGCATTTATCTAGTTTTAATTTAAATTTATTTATATTACTAATTATTTAATTGCATATTTTTTTATTTATTTTAAAATTTACATAAGTTATTGATCTAATATTATACTTCCTTTTTATTTATTCTAATTTTTTATCAATTTATTATTATTAATTTTAATCTATCAGTCTTACGATCAATGTATTGTTTGAACATATTTTTAAAATCCTCATTCTATTATAATATTAATTTTACTATTTTTTTGTCAGATTGCCAATTTGTCAACCACCTATAAAATGTTCTTATTCTAAATATTTTTGTTTCTATTCATACTTTATTTCTTCTGTAACTTTTTTTTCATCACAATATTCATAAAATTAGTTTGTCTCTTGTTTTCGTTTATTCCATTAATGTATCTAACAAATGTGACAGTATTTCTATTATTTCCATTAAATATTAAAAAGTCTTTCACATTTTATCTTTCTAACATATTCGTTCTCAATAATGCCTATTTTCGTAAAAATATAGTTTCATTAGTACTTGTATAAGTAACTTATATTCAATTTATTAAATCTTATGTTTTTATATTCTTTCTTATTAATAAATTCATTTACCCTTTTCAATTGTCATATAAATTAATTATTATTCATATTTCCAGATTTTTTTAAAATGTTAGCATACATTCATTTTGAACCATTTCATAATATGTATTTACATTATTTATAACTAGTGAAAGTGATATATTTAACATGTTTTTGATACATCTTGTTACAGTTCACATATCCATTTTTTTTCAAATTAGTCAAGCCAATAATTTTAATGATGTTTTGTTATAACATAACAAACATTTACATTATTTTTTTTTATTTTAAATCCATATAAATTTTGTCATATTTCTATTTTTTCTTCTGGATCTTCTTCCATCACATTTCTTTTCATTTCTTTCTGTAGAAAATTTTCTCTATTTGCTCACCATATATCAATCAAAAATAATGCTTTGATAAATGGATAGATTCAGAATCATATAGTCAATTTTCTATATTCATTGCCCAGAACTTATCTCCTCCCATCTCAGACCATCCAGCAAGACCAATCTTCAACTTTCTTATTTCCATTCACTATTCCAAAATATCGGTCATTAAACTATTCTTTCTTACTATATGTCTAATCCAGTTTCTTTTTCTATCTCCAATTTCCCCAATGAAGTTTTTACTTTCAATTACTTTTTCCAATACTTTCTCATTGTCTTTCTACTTATCCAACTAATATTTCTCTAAGTCAACATCTCGAAGGCTTTCAATCTGTTCTTAATTTTTTACTCATTGTCCACATTTCACAACAATTCAATAATACATTCTACACATCACCAATCTTTTTGTTAATTCTCTTTCCAAAAATCCACAAATTTTTTTTTTTCTCTTTCTTAATAAATGCCATCTTTGACAGTATTAGTATTTTAACTTCATTTTTCACTTATATCCAAATATCTAAAGTCATTTAGCTGTTAATATATAATATCATGAATATCAATTCATATTCTTTCTGCATTCCTTCCTACTCATAAACATTTTCATCATTCCACATACCCTCCAATTTATTCAAACATATTCCAAAGATCACTTTCAACATCATCTGCAAATTTTATACATTTTATTATTCAATCTCCAATATTAGCCTTTCCAGTCTAGATATTTATCTCTGTCTTTTAAATAAACATTAAAAAGCACAGATGATATGCAGCAACCTTGTCTAACTCCTCTTTCTATACTGTCTTATTTTCCAATCCGAGTCTTATTCTCTCCAAAAATATTCATTCCAAAACATTTTATTTTTCAAGATGGTCAAAAGTTTATTCAAAATTTTTTTAATAAATGCTTTTCCCAAATCTACAAAATACATACTAATTCCTTTATTTTTTACTCTCTCTCTCTCTGTAATCATTCTAATAACACCAATTGCATTTCTTGTACTCCCCCCCCCCCCTGAAAATGAAACTGTTTCTTTCCAATGCAATGTTCTACTTTCTTGTAAAATTTTAAGTTAAAATTCTCAATATTTTTGAAGCAAGAGACAACACCACAATATATACCATCAGTATTATTTTCAAAACTGGATCTACAATGAATTTGATATATATTCAAATAACTCCATAGACATTTCACTAACTCCCTCTTTTAAAAACATTTGAATCAAAAATCATTTATTACAATCTAACCAATGTTTCAGCCATCATATACATATGCCACTGATAAGTATCTTTTAACAAAAAAAAATACAATTTTGTTAGACATCTCATATATAAATTAGCTTATTCACATTATCTATCTATCTTTAATTACATATATACTTTTACTACATTTATATATATTAAATAACAAATTAAGTATTCAAATTCAATTAAGTATTATTACACAGTGTGAATTAGTTTTCTGTTATTCCTTTAGTAACACATCTCAGTAACACTTTTTTTTTTGGTCATATATATATTACAAAGATCTCTTGATAAAACCTAAAACTAATATTTTAAAAATTTATAATGTAAAAATACATAAAAGAATATTACTAATTAATTAAATACATTAAAATATAAACATATAATGTAAATTGATATAAATTTACACACACAGCCCTCCATTTTTTATTTATTATTACTTTAATTAATAGATATTTCTAACATACAAAATTTTTAATACAATATATAATTAGTTGGTATAATTGTGTACAAACATTAAAAAAACCAAATATAATAATCAAATACAATATATAATTTACAATAATCATGATTTATCCAAAAACCATCCAATACTTTTTCACATTTGGTAAATTAATGTATAAAACGGGCAAAACTCACTATATATATTGCCACACACAGCAAGCTAGAGTAATCAATGGATGCCAGAAGACTTGTGCATAAAATCCCCATCTAGTGCCTACTCATCCAATATCCCCAGACTAGTTTCTGGCTTATGGCCTTCGTCAGTGAGGAGTCTTGGATCTGAGAGCACTGCATCTAGATCTTAGGGATCTAATGAAACCCTCAGGTAATGTGATGTTTATTGGCTTAAAATTAATATATAATGTGATTCATAATATTCCTCATTATTTTATTATTCTCATATGTTATTAGTTTTATATTAGTTTCTTTATTTTATATCCTATACCCATAAAGGAAATAAAATAGTGTCAACTGATAGCCATATTATGTTGTTTTCCTCCTTTATTGATTTTGCTGTATTCACATTTTATATATTCTATCTCGCATCAATTTTTCTGTTTATTATCAATATAATTTAATGTTGCATAACAAATAATGAAGGTTTTTTTCCCCATTTGTCCATGCAATTCTAGTCTTTAATTCTATTTTTTATTATATACATTTTTTCTGAATATGGTATTTCAATTCATCTTTGTGTCACCATTTCTATATATTATTAAACATTGCTTTATGTATTAATTTGATATTTTTTATATCTATCATTTTTAATATTTATGTATATTACCATATTCAAGAAATTTATTAAACTTAAATTCTTTAATAAATTTAATAACATGATTTATAAAAAATGTGTAATATTTATTAAATTCTGTAAAATATCACCAACAATCCACTATTAATTTTTTGACATACATCTTATACACGGAATATAGCCATAAACATTCTTGTATTAACACATGATTTCCTATTATAGCCTGTTTTTGTAAAAATTTAATTACTATATCTATACTTTACTTTATAGTTCATTAATATTCTTACATATATATTTGAATATGCTTTAATAATATATCTTTCTTGTTTGTTTTTATTTTTGCAAATATATTACAATGTTCCAATGTAGTAAGGAAAAATGTTTTTAATATTAAAACTTTCTATTTCATAGTCTATTTCATTTTTATAATCAATTTATATTAATACAACAAATCTTGGCATAGCAACACATTTTTTAGTTTTTTACTATCTTTTGTATATATCTTACCACTATACTGTATTTATATTCAATATAAATATAAATAATATAAATTAAAAATAGATAAAACGGTGTACAAAAAAAAAAAAGGCAATTATTGAATAAAAGCAAAATCAATAAATTAAAAAACTAAAATGAAATAATATTATCTCAAAAATAAATTATAATTAGATGGAAAAAGGGACAGAGAATAGCATATTTGGAATTAAAAAAAAATTTGCATAAAATTTAAATAATAGAGGAAAAAAGTAATAGTAACTTTAAAAATAAAACGTTTCTTCATAATGAGTTTTTAAGTTTTAATATATCCATTTTATGAATGTAATAAAAATAATAAAGAATAAATACAATGTAAATAGTTATATATAGAGTAAGTTAAAAACAAACTCTTATGAAGCTTCAAAAATACTCTCAACCTCAGACCGCGGTTTCTGCCTCTAGCGTCATCAGTGAGGTGCTAGGGAATAAAAATACTAGAACTAGTCCAGCATTTTATCAATGCCTAACTATTGAGAAGAAAATCTGAAACTTTCAGACATTTAAATGTCCAAAAATCCAGCTATCTAACTCAAATAGCAGTATGGAACTGAAGTAAGTTCAGATACACCATATATTAATAGCTCTAGCAATATAAAATCGCCAAAGCATTAATAGCAAAAAACTAAAATTAAATTGATAAAAAATCAAGTCAGATGACCTAATTTTAATAAAGCTCCTATTTACAAATGTTATATATAGAGTAAGTTAAAAACAAACTCTTATGAAGATTCAAAAATACCCTCAACCTCAGACCGCGGTTTCTGCCTCTAGCGTCATCAGTGAGGTGCTAGGGAATAAAAATACTAGAACTAGTCCAGCATTTTATCAATGCTGAACTTACTTCAGTCCCATACTGCTATTTGAGTTAGATAGCTGGATTTTTGGACATTTAAATGTCTGAAAGTTTCAGATTTTCTTCTCAATAGTTAGGCATTGATAAAATGCTGGACTAGTTCTAGTATTTTTATTCCCTAGCACCTCACTGATGACGCTAGAGGCAGAAACCGCGGTCTGAGGTTGAGGGTATTTTTGAAGCTTCATAAGAGTTTGTTTTTAACTTACTCTATATATAACATTTGTAAATAGGAGCTTTATTAAAATTAGGTTATCTGACTTGATTTTTTTTATCAATATAAATAGTTAATGTATATGGAGATTTATAGTAAAAATATTTTTATTCCTTATATTTTTTTAGTTAAAAGAGCTATGACAATATAATGATTGAGAGATTGGACAGCAGTTGTAATTTTTGATTCAAAATCAATAATAATGTATATCTGTGGAGTTATTTAGAATATATATATATGTAGTGGAGATATTTTTTAAAAATAAATAAAAACAAATTGATTGTATGATTTAATATTTATTTTATTTGTTTAGTACTAGTAAACCTTGCATTAAAAACGCAATGGTGACTTTCATTTTTTGAATAGCAAAAATAGTGAACTATAATAGATGCTTTTATATATGATTTTAATCATAATTTTTAGAGTTATATAATATACTTGTTATTAAAATCTGTTTCAAACTTATCAAAATTCTCAATTTATAAAGAAATCTAAAATTAATAAATTTAAAAATGTTTAAATTTCTTACTTTTCATTTTATTCCAATAACTAAGTTTTTCATCTTTATTGCATTTCATAAGTTAAAACTTTATGGCAACATAGTGTATCTCTAAAATTTGTACCTTGAACTTAAAAAAAAAAGAAGCTGATTGCACTATGATGGTCAACTAATCTGTAGATGTTCACAAATAAAAAATCATATAAATGCAAAACTATTGCTAGGCAAGTAAAAACTTAGGAAATCAGTACAATACAATCACTATTTAACATATGATCATAAAGTAGATCAACAAAAAAAAAAAATAGTAAATTGTTACATTGTATTAAAACATATTAATAGAAATTGATATTAGTGCAGTGGATAACCTACACATTAGATGAAACTACATAATACTTGACAATAACTCCAAAAAATGCCTTGAATAAAATCAATGAAAAAAATTATATTTACCAAAAAAAAATTATTGAATAAAGAATATACAGATAAAATATATGCAGAATGCAAATCTGTAATAAATAATTTTCCAAAATTTTAAACCATTCAATACTGCAAGTCTGTCAAATAAAAGCAAGCAAGAAATATTTATGAAATAAAACAAAGGAGAAGATAGTTTAATCTAGTATATCCTGACCAAATGAATTGACCAATACCTTTCCATGGATTCAAGAAAAGTGGCATTATTATCTCATCATTGCGTATTATTTGGCAATAAAATTTCTTGGTCAACATTTTAAGACAAACAAAACAAGTAAAAAGAATTTTTAACTGGCTATATAAAAAATGAAGCTGTTTCAGCTGACAAAGTGAACATGATAAATCATCATAAGGTCTAGTAGTATGCAGAAATCGTGAAGTGTGAAACATCCCATTGAATTTTAAAAACGGCAGTCTGTAAGCATTTTATAAAGTGAACATTTTGAATTATTCTTCAATTATATTGCTTTTGTGCTTATTTTTATTTGATAGTTATTGCAATGAATAATTTTTTGTTCTTAATTTAGAATATAGTAACAGCTATAAATTAAAAAATATTTTTGAATATTTTTATTTTTTATTGGTTATTTTATTTTGGGTTTTTGATAAATACTATGTAATCAACTGGTAAGTACATTGGATCCTATATAAGTACAAAAAAGCTGGTGATAATAATATTAGACGTAATAATGAAAATACATCTGGGTCTCGTTTTATGAGGTAGATAGGTTCCTCAGAAAATGCGCACAAAAGAAATCGCACAAAAATAGATTTAACTTACCTTGAAAAATGGGGGATACATACTGTAATTTTCCAAAAATCGCATAAAAGCAAAGCAACAACTTAAAATTACTTTAAAATTCGCATAAAAAAAAATAAGAAAATAAAATATGACTAATAAAAAATTTCAAATTTGAAAAAAATTGATACAAGACAAACTTCTTTTATTAACTACAGTATTTAATTTTATTCAAAACAATATATTTTTATGCGTAATTTACATTATTTTCATACATGTACAGTATTTTAATCATTATCGCTATTTGAGACATCAGATTCGTCATGAAGAGATGTGAGAGGTACTGTAGCTTCTCCTTAAACAAAGTCAAGAGGAAATACAACTAAAACGTTTTCCAATTGCTGTTGATCCTTCCCATTTCACTAAACGATCTAAAATTGAAATTTTTGTTTACAAAGAAATTCATTTTCTTGGGTGTTTTTTTTCTCTCCGTTAGAGTAAATTAAAAGTTTAAAATAAAAATAAGAACTTAGATTTGCGATAATAAAAAGACACCGACACCACCATTGGGCAAAATTTAAATTAAAACTAACAATTAAAAATTAAATTCTTATTTTTGTCTTTAATTTTCAATTCCGTTTAAAAATCAAATTTCATCATTGCACATCACCTTCATTTCAGATCACGTTACGTAATTTTTAAATTGTTAATTACAATTAAAAATCAGATTTTAATTGTCAAATTTAATTGTGCCCACGGCTGTTACTCACCTTTTAAAAATAAACTTGCGGACACTAAATGATTAACTGATTACGTACTCTTTTTATAAAAAGCAAAAACAACAACATACATAGTATTTTTCATCTATAACGGTGAACAGATTTACATTATAGTCTTGTAAAATTTAATGTGTGTATATAAAATGGGGAAATCCTGATTTTAAGTGAATTATGAACTTCTTTATTGCATAAAATCTGTTACAGTACTATTATAAAGCGCTGAAAATATTAAAATTATTAGATGGAAGTCGAACTCCGATAATGCGCTATTACGTTAAATATGAAGTGAATGCGCAAAATTTATAATATTTAAAGTAATAGCGCATTATCGGAACTCGACTTCTGATCTAATAATTTTTATCGCATAAAAGAAAACCGCATACAAAGATATTAAGCAGAAACTTGAATCGCATAACTTCAAAATCGCATTAAATAAATCCACATAAAACGAGACCCGGGTGTATATCTAAATGTAATAATATACATCTAAATAATTAAGTTAATGATTAATTATTTAAACAAGAAAAAATTTTTTGTGAATGTATGCTGATGATTAATATTAAACGTAATAATGGAAATATATCTAAATGTAATAATATACATCTAAATAAATATGTTAATGATTAATCATTTAAACAAGAAAAAAATTTTGTGAACGTATGACTAACTACCTATCTATATACTCAGCTATTCATTACAATTGATATTTTATGTGTGTGTATATATGACTGATATTTGGAGTAATATATTTTTTATATACAAAAAATTCTTACTAATGATAACTAATAAAAATAAAAGTGTTTTTTTTTTTTAAAAAAAAAAATATTATTTGCAATGTGTCTGTAGTTATATCAATGCATAAAAAATAGTCATTTTAGTATGTACTAAAAAATACAATTAAATTCAAAAATCAATAATATATATTAAAAAATAATTCAAAAATCAAAGTAGATGTTACTATATGTAATAATCTGTTATATATCTTGCCATAGATAAATATATATTTGCATTCTCATATATTCTCATTTGAAAAATATTAAACATTATTGATATACTTTCTTTAAATGATTTATGTCAAAATTGTGAGAGCAGCACATTTAACCCTTCAAGAATTAAATTATAGTCTTGCTATCTATATATATATTGGGCAAGGATAATGATGTATAAGATTGTTGGGCCAACTAATGAATAGTTGGTTCAGCATAAAATGTGTATCTTGGGGATCATAATTCTTTTTCACACATTTCTGGTCATAAGTTTATGATTACAACTTTCACAAGGTGTTAAAAGCAGATAGAAACCAGTCAATTCTTGTGTGAGAGTGGTGTAGTGAAAATTATGCTACAGAAAAAGTATTTATTATTGGATAATCTCTAGTCTAATGAATGACTAGTAAAAATTATTAATATACTTTCATTAAGAGATTTGTGTCAAAGTTGAAAGGGCAGCACATTTGGCACATCAATTAAACTGTAATAATTTGCCGTCTATATGTATATATTGAGCAATGATAATATGTCTAAGACATTGGTCTGGGCCAACTGATGAATGCTGATTCAGCACGAAATGTGCATCTTGGGGATCGTAATTCTTTTTCACGTCTTTGGTCATATGTTCATGATTACATCTCTCCGAAGGTGTTAAAAGTGGATAGAAACCAGTGTCTACCTTGTGTGAGAGTAATATAATGAAAATTACACTGCAGAAAATTTATTCATTGTTGGATTCTCTAGTCTAAAAAATAACTAATAAAAATTATTATTGAGAGAACCTTTTTTGGTATTTTTTTATAAAAAAATCCAATACAACAAATTACATTATTTCCATCTTACAACAATAAAAATGCTAATGATATTAACATCATATTGTTACATTTTTATTTACAACTGTCAAACTCACTCCGCTCACAAACTTTGACACCATCCACCTCAGATAAATACAATAATAATTATTGCTGAAGATAATCTCTAGTTTAGTAATAATCATTATTATATTTATCTGAGGTAGATGGTGTCAAAGTTGTGAGTGGAGTGAATTTGACAATTGTAAATGAAAATGTAACAATTTACTATAGATAAATACTCTTCATGTAATAGATATATATGGGAGATGGTGGCCTAGGCCAACTGATGAGTGCTGGTTCAGCACAAAATGCATCTTAAGGATCATTTGTCTTTTATTGTATTTCTATTTATATGAATTTAAAAAGAATGGGGAAGTATGGAGATTGTTTAATATATCTATAAAGACATTACACATGGGAAAGAGAAAGGTGAATAACTCCATGGGTGTGTATGTTTAAAATTAAAAAAATCAGATATATTAATCTTTAACTGAAGTTTAAATTTTATATCTGTGATAGAGATAATCTCTAGTTTAGTAAATGATTAGTAATAATCGTTATTGCATTGATCAGAGGTGGATATGTCAAAGTTGTGAGTGGAGTGAGTTTGACAGTTGTAAATAAATAAAAATGTTAACAATTTACTATATATGAATACTATTCATATAATAGATATATATGGGAGATGGTGACCTGGGCCAACTGATGAGTGCTGGTTTGGTATGAAATGGATCTTGGGGGTCATTTGTCTTTTATTGTATCTTATTTATATGAATTTAAAAAGAATGGGGAAGTATGGAGGTTGTTTAATATATCTATTAACATCACATTCTGTTTATATAAATATTATAAACTAGTAATGTTGATCACATTTTGATTAAATGAAGACTTTTTATAGCAAATAGTTTGAGATACTTTCTTAAAAGCTATTGATATACTATATAAAAGAATAAAATGACTAATGTTTATAAGATGATAGAATGCTGAAAAGTGCCAGAACTTAGGTTCCAAACCATAGAACATCGGATATGCTAAATTGATAAATCAAACCAATATCTGTAATCTACATTAATGATCTACAAAATAATAATAATAAAACAATCCTTTGTAATCATCATGAGTAGTCTCACTTCTAACTCCAAAAGAAAAAAATTAATAGTAAAGAATAAAAAGATAATGAATAAGTTTGTAAGTTACAAATATTTTGGCATATATTATGTTGGTACTTTAATCTGATATCTTACAATACATTTTTTTCATTTCAACGAACTGTAATACATTTTTCGAAAGCAACAACTTGCCTAATTATATATAGATGTCTATTGGCCCTCAGGACATATTTCCAATGAAAGCAATTAATTGCATTTTTGCCACATATGTTACAAATAATCTTTATATTGAAAATGAAGTCTGATTCTTCTATAAAAAAACACGCTTCAAAGTTCAACATAAAATAATTTTTGGAAGTCACTTCATTCAGTTCATATGTCTAATCGAATGAAGATTCAGTATTATAACATCAAGCTAGCTCAAGAACACGGTGATTAATCTTATGGTCTTATCATCATATGAAATTTTTCTTATGTCTTTATATTAAGGTGACATATAATCCATATCTCACTTCACATTAAATTGACTAAAATAAGTCTTATATAGCAAGTAATTTTAGTCTGTTGGATCTCAACATATAGATCTATCTATCTAAAAAGCCACTAAGATGTTTTATATCTCAAGCAATAAAAACTGTCATTAAAAATGAATATTTAAAAAAAATATTCAATTTTACATTGTAAAAAAAAAAAAAAATCACTTAAGACCAAAAAAATATCTTCAACAGAAATGTTTTTAGTATTTTTAAGAGATCACTTCAAACTAAATCTAAAATAATTTTTAAGTTTTCAACATAATCATTTTTATTTATTATTCATATAATAAAACGGCATTTCTGCATTAAAAACATATTCAAATTGAAAAATATTTATTATTAAAACTTTTGTTATATTTTATATCTTTTCAATACAAATTTATATAATAAATTTTTATTTTCTAAAAAACTAAAACATTAGCACACACATTTGGATTAATAGACAGATTTAACCATTTGTTAAACTATCAAGAATGATTACTATTAACAAAAGTCTATAATTAATACATGAACTCTATTTAAAAGGGATAAAGGTAGCTTTCAAAGTTCAGAAAATATAGACACCATAAGAGTGTAGGTAGTAAGCATATCATAGATATCAATAAAGAAAATATATTTGATAGCTAATTAAATAATCATATATCTAGTCTTAAGATATATTATCTTTTTGGCCATGATAAGACAAGTTAGTTATTTTTTGAATTAGAGGTCAGATCCTCAAACTATTTTTCTTTGGAAAAATGATTAATATGAAAACAGCAATTACTATAAGATCCTAAATTAATATGTAAAAATAAAAAAGAATAATTGTAGAAATAAAAATTTTTAAGATTCAAAACAAGGATAGAATAATTTTTTTTTTATTCTATTGTAAATAAATTGTCCAGTTTAGTTTATATATCATTAGCTGTTCAAAATTTTTTTAATAGTAAGTTTTCATGCATGCTATCATTCAGATTTAGATTTTAGCATTTAATTTTTTTTTTATGTAATTAGGTTTAATTACAAATTAGATATTAATTGTATTCAGTTCTCTTTAACAATATTTTGAAGTATTATTAACTAAATCAACAATGACAAGTAAGTTCAATAAGTTGTACAACAGTCAATTTTTTTATAATATATACTATTCAGTTTACTTGAAATATTCATCACAGAGATGTATGTATAGATATAAAACACAATCACCACATCCTCAAATATCTGGATAATAGTCTAAATTTCTTAAAATACATTTTTAATGATTGAATATTGAATTAGATTTCAGGTGTGTAGGATGTTTTTGGAAGTTAAAAAATTTGTTCTCACTAAGAATAAAATTAAATTATTTATCAATAGTTGATGTAATTTTTGAAAGCCTACTTCAATTTTATTGTCTAGCAGTAATAGTTTTTTATTTTGGGGGAAAGAAGGGACATAACTCTTCCCGATTCCTGTCTTTTAAAAACTTACTTGATTTAATCAGATTTTATTCCCATATTTCATTTTGAAAAGATTTTTGCATTTGAAAGAATGATCTATAGACTGTATTCGCTTCAAAGTTGATAAATGTAGCTAAAGCATTTTCAATTTTCATTAGCACACTTTTCATCTCAAATTCCATTACAACACAACCAACAATAAGTGTAAAAATTCTAAAATATTCTTTCTGATTAAACATGCATTTTTCAAACCCTTTCACTTATCAGGTGGGCTAAAAGAATTAATCACCTGGATTTCTATGCTGTGCTGACAATCCAGTAAGTTAAGGACTGATTTCATCCCCTTTTAACACATCCATTAAAGAGTAAAATAATGTGCTATAGAAATACTTCCCAAATTTTTTACTATCTTTATCAGCATGCCACTTGTCTCAAATTTCCATTAGATGCAACTATCTACCTATATATAGATTTCAGTCTCCCTCTCACACATGCATTTTGTGAACAGGCTTCATTCATCAGGTAACCTAAAGGCATTAAACCTCTGTACTTCCCTGCTCATTTTACTGATTTCCCCCCCCATTACATCACTCTTTCATAAAGCAAGGACTATTTTTGAGGAAAAGACTGGAATTTTTATACAGGTAAATAGTTGAGGAATGCGTACCATCAACTATTATTTACCTTTCCTTAAGTTGTTAAAATTGTATAGAAATCAATACCTATATTGTGAATAGTGAAATAGAAAATATCAAATGTCAATGCAAACATAGAGATCAAGGTATTTAATACCTTTAACTCAACCGACAAGTTTGCAATATAATGGAGTTTAATGTGCCATTGATAAAAGTTGTGGAGGAAAAACACGATACCATATTTATTTAAAAACTTTAACATTTATAACAAGTTTATGAACTAATTGTTAAATTTAGCGATCGTGACTATGATTTACTATTTTATTTAAGAACATCCTCAATGCTTAATAATCTAGATCAACTATTTTTTATTCAGATATCCCTTGTTCCTATACAACATTCCAAAAATATTATGCAACTGTTTTGCAATAATTAATGAAATCCATTTAAACTTTTAACTAAAAACTTTCTGTTATTATTATACAATAAATTCTAATAGTAATATTTTTGGAAAATCAAATATATTACTTCAATTTTTCTATTATAAAAACATTTTATTTTTCAAGACTTAATGCAAAAATAGTCAGACTAATACAAAAGTGCACATAATAGGTTTACTAAATGTTTTTTTTAATTATTCCAAATAGTAAAGTTTAGCTAGAAAACAGTCCAGGAATCATTATCTGAGTAAACAACTACTATTGCATTAAAATGTGAAGGGTATTCAATGTAATCTTAAAGACTCATTTTATTTAATAAGCATTTTCATAATAAGAATTACTGTGTTAATATCATTTAGTTTCATTATCTTTTAATAAATATTTTAACTTTATATTCCTTTTTATTAATAGGCAGGCATACATTAAAAAGATTTGTTTCTTTATAAATCAGATGCTTAAAGGATAGGAAATTATATTAAAAAAAACTAATTTCAGCAGCCATATCAGATATTTCTATAATTATCATAGTAATACTTTTTATATTTACAATATGATATCACTCCAATTTGAAATTAGATAAAGTTCAAAAAATGTAGACACTACTTGAGATTTGAAAATACAATATGTATAGGACTTGATCTAAAAAATAATGATCAACTGAATGTAAATGATTGCTTGGGAATTCATAAATAATTATGAATGTCAGGCATGCAAGTGCCAGAATTGTTCCTGGGACACCCCAATTCTAAGTCAGAAGTTCTGCCTACTGTGTCAAACCATGCAGGGCATGTTTTAAACTGAAAAAATTTGGGGAAAAACATTGCAAATAAAAAAATTGCATCAAAAATTTATCGCCGTGAAATAAATCTATGATTATGAAAGTCATTACACTTCAAAACAAATAATCAAAATTTTGACAACACAAAGAAAAAATAAAAAAAAGTTACAAAAGTTAAAGAGGGGGATGGGTAAGATGACATTTAACTGCCACTGTTTACATTTTGACTGAACGTAATAGGGGGATGGGGGTTAACTAATTTTTTTTGCATTTCCAAATTGTTTCATAATTATTATTTTGTGATATATAACTTCTTTGATATATTTATTATTTAATTTGTATCTTGAAGTTTTTAATTAATACTTATATTGCTTAAGTATAGATTGTTGTTGTATATAATACCAACTAATCTTGTAACAAAAATAAACATAAGTAGTTCTCTAATCTAATGCCATCTATTGTAAGCTTGATTAATCAGTAATTAACACAGATGGTAATGCATTTTAATACAAGTACTGCAGATTATATACTGAGGATGTCTTCGGTGTTCACTATTGTATATTTAAATCTAAAATTTAATTAAATGAGAAAAGATTTTCCATAATTCCTCTTCAATAAAGACTTGACTATTTCATTTCAAAATTTTTTTTGCCATGGTTAATTCCTCACATATTGTGTTTGATTCCACAAAAAAAAATATAGCATATTTAAATTAATGATAAACGGGTACAAAATTCATCTAAAAATAATCAATGTTTAATTAAAATTGTAGCTCAATAAAATTATCTGCTCATTTATAACATTTTATAAGCAAGCCATATGTATTCATATTGTATCAATGATATTGAAATGGCAAGTCATATGGAACATCATGTAGTGTTTGAGCACCAAAAGTAAAAGGTTGAACTTAGTCAGAAATCTTTATATTTCATGTTTATCATTCGACCACAACATTAGATTGCATGCATGAAGCATTTATACTGCATTAATATATACATTTTAAAGTAACATAGTTATGACATTTGCAATGTTGCTTTCAAAGAAAATTTTAGAAAATCGATTTTTACAAAAACGGTAATTTAATAATATAAATGATCCATATATTGTATGATATATGAAATAAAAATTATGTATTCTATATTATTGAACAATATATTATCATATAATCAGTGTATAATAAAATTAAAATCTAGCTTCCATCAGCTCCATATATAAAAAAATGACCATATTTTAAAAGCTTCTAAAATTTTTTTTTTAGCTTGGGTAATCATAACTGTGATTACTTATGTTGCAACCTACATTTAATTAAATGTGAACAATAGAAATATCATTAAATGACTGACTCAATAAATGAGAATTTCAATTTTACAAAATGAAAGACAAAACAATAATCTACTTTTCATTTTCCATAAATCTAATAGAACCTGCACTACCAGTCATTATAGTATTTATGTTTATATACAACTTTAAAGCCATACAGTTAAACCACAGTGATAGCTACACTCTAAATATGCTATTATTTGATAGAAAAACTATGTATCATTCATCCATACATAGTCAAATAATATAAAAATACCTCAACCAATTGTTCACACTTTCTGGTCAGAAAAGAGAGATTTTCTTTATCAAAAATATACCAAGTATTTTCTATATCAAAGAATGGGAATTTATTTTAATGGTAAAAAATCATTCTTATTATACCTTAAATAAATGCCAAACAAATCTTTTAATTGTTAAATCTTCCATGATGCTCTGCTAAATTACGATGACTACCTAAGGCATCAAAAACAGCTCCTCGTAAATGGCTGACATTTTTAAAGATACTAATGTAAAACTGTATTAGTATTCTAATGACATAATGCAAATACTATTAAAGAAGATTTACAACTATAACACAATAGTTCGACTGTAAATAAAAATACTTCTATCATATGCGCTAAAAATATCCACATAAATACCCACTTTAAAAATAATGTACATTTAAATATATTTAGGTATGTAAGGAATGGACTAAATATTTGAATATATTTTCAAAGCATTCATTATAATATTAATAATTATAAAAAATGTAAGACCACACTTCAAGAAATTAAAAGTTGGCAACATAATAACAGAAAATTCTCATTAATAAACTGACATTTTTACCAAGCATGCATGAGAACGGAAATGTGATTAAATGTAAACAAATTACTATATATATATATTTGCAAAAAAGTATTAAAGCAGATATGGGAAGACGGTGTTTATTATTATTAAATATCAATTATCGACGGAAATAAAAAGCTCATTTTTTTCTGAAAGCAAATCTTTTAAGTTAGACTGATGCTTCTTTAATGAACTCTGAACATTTAAAACTAGTTTGGAACTAGTCCGAACCAAATTAGACCTGAAGCTAAAAAAAAAAAAAAGTAGGATAAATTAATATATATTTCTGATAATCAAAATACAGTAACTTTTTCTTCTTTTCAATAAATAGGAAATTAGAAGGGAGGGGAAAACCCAAACTCTAAATCAAAATACAAAATACGAGTAACCGTTTCACATTATTTTGGCAAATTAAACATTATTTAAGCTGACATCTTAAATTTTACGTTACACTAAATTTTAATGTCTAAATAATACTGTAGTTGATAATATTGAAAATATCAATTTAACTTAAATACAAGGTCATGGTTTATTAAAAAGCTCAATATTTATTTGTAATATTGGTAAAATTTAACAAAATGTTAAACTCTTGTTGAACATTATATAAATTTTGTAAAATTTAAACGATAATACAATGTTAACTGACATAAAAATAAAATTGTAAAAATTTAAATGCTTCAAACAGGTATACATTAACGTTCCGAGCCTAAAATATAACATTAAAAGTACGAGAATAAAACGTAAATATCTCCATGGAACGAGTTAAGGTCATGCAGCAAAGATAATTAACACAGAAAATTTCCACCGCCGGTAACTACAGCACTTATGACATAACAATTTATTTAATACATATGACATATTAATTTTATTATTTTAAAAATATTTATTTCCAGATAAATTATCCAATAAATCAACCGTAATAAGCTTAATTCGCCATGATGGAAAAAAAATTAAAGCACCGCTCCAGCCCGATTTTTTTTAACGTTCAATGTCAACTAAATATACTGCAAATTTATTAATAAAATGATTGCTAAACTCACCCCAGCTACATCCATTCCGACCCATAAACTCCCTGGTATTTGAATTCCACAAAAAGGCTCTGAAATCCGCCCATTTTTGTGCAAATCCTGTCCTTTTAGGGGGAGGTTGTACGAAAAGGTCGGTCTCTGTCGCCATCTTTCCAAGAGGATGAAGGTTGAAGGAATAGCGTCACACTGCTATTAAGTACCCGGATTTATACCGACTCGCTCATTTCTCTTAGTAGGAGATTTCCGGATCAAACGAGCTCTGTATGAAGATCGCAGTCCCCTCCAAGGATACCCTATAACAATTTTTGTTAACTTAGATGGCAATCAGCAAATTAAAAAAAATTAAAATAAATTATTGATTAATCTTAAATTAGTAATGTATATTATTTATTTACAATTGCTTATTCCAATTAAAGTTTAAAATTCGAAGTTTGGAGAAATTTATAAAAAAAGTAAATTTAATTCGCATTAATAATTTAGAGATTAAAATAAAAATACTTTTATAAACAATAGCAAAGGTAAATTTTATTACAATTACTTTTTTTTTTTTCAAATCCGAATGAAACTTTTGAGAGTAACCTAAATTTTAAAAAACTTTCTATTTATTTATTTGTTGATATTTGCCAAATGCACAATGGAAGAAAGAGCTGGAGATATTGCCGTAGCGTTTAACCTTTATTATTTATACGTAATACTTTCGCAATGTTAGGAAGCTGTGATCGTATCTGTGAAATTTATTATTGTCAAAATAAAACCTTCAAAATTAAATTTAATTTTAGTCATTTGTGAAAGGAAAATTTAAGTAACACTTATTTTCTTGCATATTGTTAAATTGAACCCTTTAGATCAGCAATATTTTCAAAATTCGGTGTGCATGAAGTAACAAGCAACCGCAAATATTGATCCAACTTTGCAGTTATTCTGATCTGGATAATTGTTTCATACAACTGAAAACTTAAATAAAAAATTATTAATTATAGTAATTAAATAAAAACACGAATCCACACGCGGGATATCAGTAGATTTTTATTACATATCTATCATACCCCCCCCAAAAAAAAATGTAAATTAGTTTTTTCATTGTGCAAAAAATAACATTCTAAACAACAACAACAACAATCAAACATAGTAGTTAGTTTTAATGTATTAAACATCGTAATTTCAAAAGTATTTTTGTTTAGCTTGAGAAAAATATAATTATTCTCATCATCATTTTCAGCCATTGATTCATTACAGAATGGTCTCTCCAACTTTAATCCAGTTTCTTCTATCTATAGCTTTCCTTCATATCGCACTAACAAAATTTCTTATTTCCTTCATTCATCTCACATGCGATCACTTTCTAGATCTTTTACATTCTCTTGAAATGGCAGTTTAAGACTTCATTCTCCATACATTATCATTTCTTCTAACCATGTGTCCAGCTTCCTTTCAGTATCTTAATTTTTTCAGTATGTCAGTGGTACCTGTTTGTTCTCCCAAATATTTCACCCTTGATCCCTTTTTGTTGTTCTCTCTCATATACCTCTCCATATTTCATTGAATGGTCTTGTTTTTGGATTGATCTTCTGTTAAATGTCCAAGTCTCAGGTACCTTTTTTTTTCAAACACCATAGGCATATTTCCTTTTGCTGTATGTTGAATTGGTAAGTGTGAGTGGCCAAAAGATTACTCTAGCAAAAAATAAATATAATATTTAATATTCTTAGTAATCGAATAAGTAAAATAATTAATACAGAGGTTCAAATGACTTTTTAAATTTCTGAGACTTTCTTTTGGACCTTCAGTGAGGTACTGCACAGGGATTTGACACATCTGTTGGAAGTATCTTATTACTTTCTTTCTTGTATTCCCATTAGGCAGCTTTAACTATTCTGCTGGATGTTTTCTATTGCCTTCTTCCTTAGCCCTTGAACTTAAGTCCGACTGAGCTGATTTAGCTTTTGGAGGGATATTAAGAGACACTATTGCTCTCTAAAGTATATATTTAATTAATATATTTACTAAAATTCCAAAAGTTATCTTTAATTAGAAAAATCCAATTATGAATGTAATTAGTTTTTTTTTATCAGATAAAATTTGAAGTTTTAATTCTCTTAGGAATTTTCTAATTTGACAGATCAAAATTATTTTAACATTTTAAGCTTATAAATACTCTTATGATAGCCAGGCACAGCTGCTTGATGACATTGTTTATGTGCAAAAACACAAAAATGCCATTTACACAGATTTACATCTAATACAACATAACTGTTGTATTAGCCATTACAAGTCGCTTGATGGCATTGCACGGAAATATTACAGCATGTTTCATGCTTCACAACACTTTATGCAAATTCGCACAATTCACAGTTGGCTACTGTATCGTGTTAGGGTGATTGGATTTCAAATGACCACAACTTTGGAAATCTCCATAACAGAGTAATTTTATTTCTACTTAAATCACACAGTCTGACTTAAGATTTGTCATACTGTCCCCACTCTTCCCTACACAACTTGGAATGTGCAAAACATTGGTAAAGAGTAGGGCCGAACATGATTCGGCTGAGCTCACGTGAAAACTCACGTTTCCATAATAAAATATATGAGACAAATAAAATGGAACACTGTGGCAAGCAGATTTTTAAATTGTGGCAGTTGCTGACAAAAAGAGTGGAGTACACTTTGATGTTTATGTGTCTGGACTGATGGCTAATACAACAGTTCTTTTGTATTAGCCATTGCAGGCTACTTGATGGCAATGCACAGGAATATTATGGTCTGTTTTGTGCTTTGTGACATAATGATGCGAATTCACACAATTCAGTTGGTTACCATACCATCTGAGGGTGGATGGATTTCAAGTGGCCACAAGTTTTGAAATCTCCATAGTAGAGTAATTTCATTTCTACTTAAATCACACAGTCTGACTCACTACGAATTGTCACATCATAGTGCAGTGAGTCCATGAAACTCTACGTTTACAAACAACATTGCAATTCCAATGTCAGACACTCACCTGCAAGCAAGGGCATTTGATTAAAGTTGAAAAAAATCAAAAGTGTAGGTCTTATTGGGGGGGGGATGTTTGAGAAAAAAATTGTCATCGCTGAGACAAAAGTTATTTTTGGTTTGTTTTTATTTTTAAAAAAAGATGCTATGACACATGAGAAAAAGGTAGAACAAGATTTTATTAAAAAAAAATGTTAAAACAAATAAAATGTAATAAAAAATTATTTTAAAAATAAAAGTTTTACTATATCAGTGGTAAAGATGTATTTGTGTGTAAGGAAAAAAAATTTAAAGACATACGAGAAAAAATCGCTGGCAGCCCAGCAGGAATGCTACATTTGGTTGTTTTTGCATAGAAACAATGCCATCAAATGGCCTGGCTATCAGAAGAATACCAACTTATACATTTTTTTAACCAAAATGTATATATATATAATAGCACTCCTCCTTCACTTGATTTAAAATATTTAGTCGAACACTTTGTTCAATTTAAAAATAGAAAAAAATAATGAAAATAAAAAACCCACCTGACAAAGGTTAAGGGGGTTTAGAGCAGTGTGACCCGGTAAAAATAAGGATAAGATTTCACGGACCGGCAGAAGTTTACAGATAAATTTTCTTAAAGATGTAACCTGCTTAGCCTTAGATAAGCATAATTGTTAAAACTGACCAAAACAGCACACTAGTTAATGCGTATAGTAATGGTGTTGCTTACCTTCACATATTGAACACTCTTTCTTGAGTTGCTGTAGTCATACTGCTACAGAAAACATACAATAACAATCATTCTCATTAATGTGTTTGCATTTTATGTTTATTATTTCATTGTTAAAACATGCAAGAATAAAATGTTATTTACCTGAATGTTGAAAAAGTCAAAAGTTTTGATCTTATTTTATTTTTTTGGGGGGAGGGGGGTTGAAAAATACTTTGTCTTCAACTGAGACAAAAGATAGACACCAAAGTTATTTTTTGTTTGTTTTTATTTTTGAAAAAAGGTAACAGAAATTGGTTTTAAAAATAAAAGTTTTAATATTTTAGTGGCATACAAATAAAGCCAAAAAACATATTGCCTTATAGGTCAAAAAAAGTGGGCATATTTTTAAACAACAAAAAAAAAGAAAACGAAGCTTGAAAAAGTCAAAAGTTTTGATCTTACTTTATTTTGGGTGGTGGGATATATTGAGAAATACTTTGTAAATGTTAGAGGCAGAACTTATTTTTTGGTTTTTATTTTAAAAAAAAGGTAATAAAAATTGCTTTTCAAAATAAAAGTTAAAGCCAAAATAAAACACTAAAAATGAAATATTAAAAGAGAGAGTAGAAAAAATTTAAGAGATCAAAAAAAGTCATGTTACATTTTATTGTTTTAACAATGCTGACAAGCAGCCATGATTGGCTATCAAAAGACAACCGGAGTTTGTATAATAAAAAACTTTTTCTACCCCCCCCCCATAAACATCTGTGATAAATAGAAAACCAAATTAATCTATATATGATTGATTAGATTTTGTTTTTGTTCTGTTTCTTTTTTTTTAATCAGGAAAAAATGCAATGAAAAAATAAATAAAAATTATTCATATTAAAAGTTTAAAATCGTATTATTTTGTTATTACAAACTTTCTTGCCAGTCTAGCTGTGGACCAGAAGAAAACTTCTGTGGCCCAGTGCCGGTCCACGGCCCAGTGGTTGCCACTGGTTTAGAGTATATTACCTGGATGGATTTTTTTTAAAAACAGAAAAAGATTTATTGTACATGGATTATGAGAATGGAAATAACATTAAACAAAATAAAATGTTTTTTTTTGAAAGTTTAAGTATGCAAAATAGATTTAAATAAAATAAAATGTTTTTTTTGTTTTTGTTTTGAGAGTTAATAACATAAAGGAAATAGAGTAAAATGAAAATATTTTAGAATAATTAAATAGAAGTAAATTGAGAATTTTTTAATTATAATTTAGAATAAAATAATAAAGTTTTAGAGTAAATATATAAGTATAAAATAAAAGTTTTTTGTAGAGAATCAATGTAATTAAATGAAAAAAAAAAGATTTTAAAAGCAAATAAATTGGATAAAGCTATTATAAATAGAATGAAATCTAAAATAAATAAATAAAATATTGCAAAATAACCTTTTAAGTGAGCATAGATTGTATGTAGATTAATAGTCATGAAGAGGGGGGGAGTGCAGATAAAGATTGATAAAAGTTAAATGTAGTCTGTCACTATGTGAACTTAAGACCCATAATGGGCATGAAATAGGGAGGGAATATATTCCCTTATTTTTAGGATGTGGATCCAGTAGAAAGTTCTGAGCCCATCCAACATGCTGGAATAAAGTTCCAGTCCCTTATTTAAAAGTATGCACATTGGAATACCAACATAAGCCACAAATCACTTTGTTGGGAGAAAATTCCCAACATATAATAAACCTTGCTTTAGTGTAAGCTGAATGGTCAGTGGATGAATACTGTCATTCATAGTGACCCCATACCTTCTAAAATGCAAACCCAATGGAGAAAGTCCTGAACTCATTCAAGCCACTAGAAGAAAAAATTAGCATAGTTAGAATAAATTTTATTTTACCATAAGCCGAATAGTCAGTGGATGAATACTGCCATTCGCAGGAACCCCATATCTTCTAGGATGCAGATCCATTGGAGAAAGTCATGGGCTCATTTAACCCACTGATAGAGAAATTCCAGAACTTTGATAAAGTTAGTTATTTTTTTAATTGCATAAGTCAGATGGGTCTGCCATTCATGACATTTACTCTTTTTATACACATCAGAAAGATACATGTTATTTTTTGCCATCATCACACATGACATAACAAGTCAATGTATATTATGGCTTGTGAGATAAGAGCAGCATAAAAAGTCACACCCTGTGATTTGATAATCTGTATGCAATTGGACATCTATTTGGTAGAAAAACATTAAATAAATAAAAAAACAAAAAGTGAAAAATCAAACAGAAAGGTTAAAAATAAAATGTCAGGCTAAAATGGGTCAAATTAATAGATTTTATCTTTCAAACTGGGAATGTGTGTAATGTAATGCTAGTGAGAGATATATGTTTAAAACTATATATATATATATAACAGATATTTAAACAAGTTAATCATTCATAAAATAGCTGAAAAATAAATAACCTTTCACTCATAAAATTATATGAGGTAACTAGAGGTAAAATATTTAATATAATAGCCACAGGAATATTAAGTTACTATAGCCCTTGGATAAACCTATACAACAATACAGTAAACAAAATAAACAGACTAGCAAAAAAGTACATTTAGGGAAGGATAACCAAAATAATATCAATGACAATATTACAATTACCAATTAATAAAGGAGGTCTTAATGTAATAGATCTAAGAAAATATGTGTCATTTGTTAAAACAAAACTCTAATAAATGTAATAAAGAATAAAACTTTCAATCCACTAGAATGTAACATAAAACTGTATAAAAAGATGAAAAAAAGAAACAAGATTTTTTCTTATAGCATATAAGGGCTTACAAAATGAGCTAAATATGCCCAATTTAGAAGGGCTAAAATATAGTATCCTTTAACAAGTATCAATCCATAAGCAGAGTTCTAAGAAACTTTCAATCAATCTATACAACCCAAAAATACATGAAAACTCCTATAAATTGATGAATGGGATATACCCCATGACAATGCTTTTAAATAAAAAACTATATATGAATCTAGAAACAGGGTTTACAACCTGAAATAACAGTGAAGAACATTTGCACACCTGGCTGAAGAATGTAGAGCATTTAAAGAAATAAGGATAAAAGTATTCAAAACTCCAATCATTAATCTAAAAGATATTAACAAACACATCAAGAGATTTGATCCCACACAATGCTATGTTACTTATCCATACAATTAGAACAATGTGGGAAAATAAGATATTCATTAATATCCAATAATAAAAAATATAATTGGATTAAAAAACTTGATAAACGATGGGAAAAATACTTTGAGAAATGCTTAAAATACTTACCAAGAAATCAAATGATTAAAATCTGAGGAGGAGCAGCACCTATAGCATGTGAAATATGGCAATAAATAAGTTATGAAAAGAAGATATATGATAGATAAAGGCATAATAGCAAACAGCCAAAGATAAAATAAAGGCAGATTAATAAGCAACAAAGTGTGATATTCAATTACTAACATCTACTTATTAAGCTTAATATAAAGTCATATAATTTATTAATGTAATATATAAAAAAATTGTAAGTAACCAAAAACAAAGAAAGATTGGAAAACAACAAAACCTTGTAAATATGTATATATAATGTCTTTTAATAAAAATAAATACTTAAAATAAAATAAAAATTTATAATTTAAAAATAAATTATTAAATTATTAACAGAAACCAAAATAAAATAAAAATTAATATGTTTTATTTTAGGAAACATAATTTTGTAAAATTAAAAAAAAAAGATTGCATTATATTTTTTTTAAAAAAAGGAACAGGGTAGGTGAAAATTTTAAAATGCTCTCCTCTTTGTTTTATAAAGTAAAAATAAAGATTAGGAAAAGTTAGAATAAAATTTGTGAAAACTTTTAAAAATGCAATTAGTTTAAAATATTATTGATTGAATTAATTAAAAGAAAAATATGTAAACTATCCCATAAAATCTATAGTAGATTAATCTAAGGAAAAGATTAGATAACCTGTATTGTGAAAATCAATTAGATTAATGAATGTAAAAATCAATTAAAAAGAAAGACAGACTTAAGTTACAATCAAAATTAAAAATAATGATAAGGAATTAAAACAATGGGAGAGAAAAAGTATATAAAGTTGCTAGGACCTATTGTTATTTAGTCAGTCTGCAATCTGTAAATCAGTCTGGTCTTTGATCTGTAATACAGTCTGGGCTGCATTTTGTGATTTGAATTATTCCACTCTCCATTTTGTGATAGAATTAGTCAGGTCTGCAATCTTTTAGATCACTCTGCTCTTGAGTCTGTAAATAAATCTGTTCTTTAATCTGTAATTCAGTTTGGATTATTATTTTTTAGTTTGAACAGAATGCAGACAAGAGTTTTTCATTGAGAATTCAAACAAACAGAGATCCAGATATTCAAAAAATGTAAACATAGTAATAAGCCAATCAATTATTGCTGCAGTCAACATCAATGCAAAAGCTGCAGAATTAGCAACATGCATTGATAAACATATCTAGAAGTGTTTGAGTGGGCTTTAGGCCTCCAGGGTCCTCTGCTAAAGTTAACCATTTTTTTCTTTGAACCAATATCTGGAAACAATTCAGAAATCATAAAATAGACACTGGTGCAAACTCTCTTTTCACTGCATCATTTAGTTAAAGAGATAAATGTTTATATATGTTAAGTAAATGTTCTGGACCCTGGTTAAAATTATGAATTAGTCTTGGGATATTTCAAGCACTGCATTGTGTGTCTGTCATCCAAAGCATGCCACTTATATAACATATGGTTGGATGGCACCTGAGTTTGATCCTCAAAACAAATAAATGTTTTGAATGGCAGGAGTTTGTTCCAGCAGTTGAGGTTGGACTATGGTCAGGAAATGGAGTCATGTTCTGATTTAAATAGCCTGATCTGGCCATGGGTATCATTGATGGCTATGCTATCAATGGTATTTTACCTTTGGCTTGAAGGGCCAGTCCATTTCCATAGTATTAAATTAAATGTTAAACTTATTAAAGTTTAAATTTCAAAAGTTATTTAAACTTGGTTAATATGGTAATTATTCAGGGGACCCAGTTCAGTACATAGTTTCAGTAATCATTTTTTTATTATTTCGCCTGCTTTTTTTTAAAATATCAATGACAATTGTGTCATCTTCTGGAGCTTTTCACTTTTTGGTAGATTTAATTGCATGTCTCATTTCTTCATTTAAAATACTTGATAATTTAGAAGATATAATAATTATAATGGTTAATTTGTTTTCATATTGTTTATTACTATACATTTCTTTATAGAACTCTCACACACATTTCATGATATCATTTCTCTTTGATAATAGTTTTATTTTTTGCTGAAATAATATTTTTTCTAAACTTTTACTCTCATCTGTAACTTTCTTGCCAATTCACAGTTATATTTCCTTATATCATTATTAACTTCTTTTTATACTATTTTACAGAATTCCAGATATTAAATGTTTTTATATTCCTTCTTTTCTCCATATACTGGCTTGTGTCAGTTGAAAATTTATTTGTGAATTGTTATTTTTATGTACAAGCTATTTTTGTTGCTGTTCTTAATAGAACATTAGTTATTATCTTATTGATCTCAGATAAGTTTGAACCATCTTCAAAAGTCTGATAATATTTGAAAAAAAATTTTCAAGTGCTGATTTAAATTTATTGGAATGTTTCTAAAGATTAGAAATATCAATTGTTAATACAGATGTTTTTAAATAATTTTGTTTGTCTAGTTTTGCATTAACATTTATCTTACATTTTACTATTAATGATCATTTATTGTATTGAATTTATTAAGAATAGTACAATGTATTTTGTTTTCTTTTAGTCAAAATGTAATCCATTTTTACTGATCTTTATTTGGATGCTTTCATGTCCACTTCTGTTTAACATTTTTCTCAAAGAAAAAAATCATATTATACAGTTTTTCTTTCTTATTTCTATTAGCTTAAGTAAATTTTCTCATAACTTTTATCTTTTAACTGTGTATCAATTCTAGTATTAAAGACTCTTTTGACAATTTTTAAAATATTGTTTAATATGATCAAGATAATTTTGTTTATCATATAAAAATTCTCTACATCTTTATAACAATGAGAATCTGAATTATCTGCATGCCATTGTTTCTGATATATCATTAATTTCCATAATGTTATTCTTCTATTTTATTTATTTATGATGAATGACATTCCATTTGTGTTTTAAATGTTTATGCCTATGTAGTAAAGTCTATGTTCATTTTTCAAATCAACTGTCTCTTTTTTTCTAATTTCACAACATCTATTTAACATTAAACAGTTCTTCTTTCAAGATATATAATTTTATTTATTTAAAAATTATCTGCAATTTGTAATAAAGGGACAGCCTTGAATGGAAGCCTGAATCTGCCTTGAAAGGATTCATAACAATCTCTGTCTTCAGCGACTCACTGCTGCCATGCCTGATCACTTTAAAGCTTTATGGAAGTAAAAGTGAATAATTGACAGTTTTAATTCTAAATATCTATTTAAATAATCATTAACACACATTTATTCTACCTTCAAGAAAACTGAAATTTCAGCTAAGAACTATCAGGCAACTCAGTGGAAAAAAATCCTATGATGATTTTTTTCGTATTAAACTCATATGTAAAAGCCAATAATTTCACCATACTGGTTAATGTATGTTCATGAGCAACCATCTTGTTTATTTACTATATGAATAGTCACATGTAATAATAGCTGCAATGACAAAAATTGGTTAAGTGGACAATAGGAATTTATTCTATTTACTTGAAGTGTTTAACTTTCTTAAATGAGAACTTAACAATCAAGTTAGTCATATATAGTCAATTTAAAACAGTCAATACTCTCTATACATATGGCCACTCAGTGCAAGAAAGAGTAATCAATGAATGTCAGATGGCTTGTATATAAAATCTCCATCTAGTACCTACTCATCCAATATTCCCAGATTAGTTTCTGGCTCATGAGCTTTGTCAGTGAGAGGCCTTGGATCTGAGAGCACTGTACCTAGATCTTAGGATCTAATGCAACCCTCTTACAGCCATTGATTACTCTGGAATCCATGGATTACTCTGGCTTGCACTGAGTGGCAATACGTATAGAGAAATTTTGCCTGTTTTAATAACAGTTATAAGCAAGCATAAGAAATGGTGATCATGTGATGTTTATTGGCTTAAAACCAACTCTGCCTAATAGAATAGTGGTGGCTATGGTTATTAAAAAACCAAAGATACCAAATGTATGGGTACAGAATTGAGTTCATACCTATATGACTAAAGATACCAAATGTATGGGTACGGAATTGAGTTCAGACCTATGTGACTATATAAGCTAATGAGTTTGGATTGAAAATATTATAGTGTTTTCAATTTAAGATTCATAGTTTTGTAGTTAAGTAGAGATAAAAGGTGGCTGCTGGAGGGTTGGATTCAATTCTGAGATCTAGATGCAGTGCTCTCAGATGCAAGGCTCCTTACTGGCAAAGGTCACAAGCAAGAAGCTAGTCTGGGGATATTGAATGAGTAGGCAATAGATGGGGATTTTATGCACAAGCCTTCTGGCATCCATTGATTACTCTGGCTTGCATTGAGACAATATGTATAGAGTCTTGCCTGTTTTAATAACAGTTATAAGCAAGCATAAGAAATTGTGATAATGTGATATAGTAAATTTCTTTCTAAATGAATTATGTAATGCATGCTGTAAAATAAACTGCTCTACAAAATCAGTACTATACTTTAATAAATGTTTTTCTTTGCTCATTTATTTTAGCTTTAGACAAATATAGTGTTATCTTTATTAATATAAAACATATATAAATATTAACTATTTCATTTAAACCCAAATTTATCAAAATGTCTATTGATATGATTTTGGATGCCTCAATACAAATTATATTATTTATTTACTTTGTTAAAAATTATGTATTGATCACATATAAAATTATGACACTACTCTCATAAAATTACTTTGTTTGTATCCACCTCTCATTTCAAGTGCACCCATGTCATATGAACATCTTTGACATGTTTAGCTATGCCACTACCTACAAGAACATATCAATTGTGAGCATAAAAAACAATGTGATACTTTATTAGTATAAATCATCCTATACAAAGATTAAAAGAATCCTATAATTAAAATGTGAATGAAGTCATTAGAATATTTTGTTAGTGGTCAGTCACTTAAGTGAGTATAGGAGAAGACACCACAACTCCCTCATGCTATCCAGTCATCTCCCCCTTTTAACTATGTCATTGAAATTGTATATCATTCCCAAGTCCAGTTGTGTTTTTCTTTCTTCCCACCTGGCTTTCAATAATTAAGTAATATCTTGGTGTGGTTATCATTTTTTGCTCGAGGCAGTATAATCACTAATGAGTCCACTGGAATTGGATTTGAGAAAGAAGTTTCAGTACCAAAAATTATATAAACAGCTCTAAATAGGAACCCTTCTGCCTATTAGAAGAAACATAGAAGAGGTAATGTAAAAATGATCTGTATCACACAGTTTGGGTAGATTGTCACGTTTAGTAGACTACTCATTAAAGTAATAAAAATAATAACAGTACTAGTAATAATGAAAACTTTACATGATGCATGTTCAATACTTGTAGAGAAGATTGCACAGGTAGCTCTCTAGATTTAAGATTGATGCATGTACTCTTAGTTAAACTCATTTTCCAGAAGATAAAAATTTAATAGAATAGATGGCAGCTATAAGTTTTTTAGAAGGGCAGATCAGTCAGGGAAAGGAGAATATGTAGTGCTAGATTTGCTATAAAGTCTAATATCTTCTATTTTTTGAATTTCCTTTGTACCAATGAAAGATCAGTTATGCTAAAAATTGTCATCTCAATGATACCAATATTTATTTTATTATTACATATGTTCCAATATTAGATTCAGAGTATTGAGATAAAGAAAGCTCTCATTCCATGTTGAATATAATTATTATGGCAATACTATTAAAAGATTGAATTTTTGATCTAGGAGACTGCATTAATACTAATAATAGATTTTGAACAAAAGTTGTTGAAAGTAATGATATTAATGCTGTAAATTCAATTGATCTGATGATATTGAATTTTTGCATAACATGTGGATTGATTATCACAAACACTTTGTTTAAGGAGCCAAATCACTACAAAAGAACATAACTGTTATCTACACTCAAAAATTGCATTTAATACATTATATTATAGTTAGGCATTAGAATGCAAAAGAAGTTCATATTACATGAACACTTACAAGACCAGATTGTTTAATGCACCACAGATGAATGCCTCCCAAAATTAAAATGAGAGTTGTATTAAGATATAGCTCTTATTTCAATTACAAGAAAACTGATGTTTAATTTTTTTAAAATTATCTGGTATATGAACTAAATTTCAATAGCTATTAAATACTAAAATTGTTTATTTGGTTGTTCAGAATTGTTATATTACTGGACTGTGAAAGTATCTTAAGGAATATGTTATGAACACAAGCAAATCTATTCTTAGATTCACCAAAAGAAGAATTCATGGTTGATATTCTGACACTTTTATTATAATTAATGATGTGAATAAAGGAAAACATATACCATTTTTTAGCTGACAGAGTAATAAATGTTGAGCTTCATAACAACATAGACATTTGAATGATTGGTGGATTAAAACTGTAAAGAAGATGCAGTGCTGATCATGGTTATTCTAGATCTCTTTTTTTATGTCCTAAAAACAAAACATGAATCTGTTAAATAATACTATAAACCTATTAAAATCTAGCATTGGTCCTATCTCATAATGATATTTTTAGCATGTGAAAGAAGTATTTTGATTGTCTTAAGTGCTGATACAAGAATTGAGATTACAACTTTTAATAATATATCTATTTCATCTACTCATTTAGATTTGGACAACAATATTTATCTTAGTGAAGTTGAAACAGTTATTTTTAATCTTAAAATGAAAGGATTAAAAGGTCCTGGTAAAATATTTGGAGAAGTTTTAAAAATAATAGTGCATATTCTTATATCTTCTTTATTATTATTATTATTATTATTATTATTATTATTATTATTATTATTATTATTATTATTATTATTATTATTATTATTATTATTATTATTATTATTATTATTATTATTATTATTATTATTATTATTATTATTATTATTATTATTATTATTATTATTATTATTATTATTATTATTATTATTATTATTATTATTATTATTATTATTATTATTATTATTATTATTTGCATTTCTCTTCATATATATATATAATTTTTACCATCTCTTCTTATACACTTTAATGCAATTTTTTTTTATAATTACTTCTTTATTTTTATTTTTACAGTCGAAACTGTAAGCAAAATAAAGAAGGAATTATAAGAAAAGATTGCATTAAAGTGTGTAAGAGGAGATGATAAAAAAATTATAGTGATATGTTAAATTATCTCCATAGGAATATATGAATTCTTAAAGTTGTGTATCCTGATATTAAGGATGTTTGTTAAAAATAAAGGGGGTAGAATAGATTGTGGTAATTATTACAGAATACCATTATTATCCACTACAGCAAGGGCATTTTCAAGGATTTTGTTGAATAGGTTGATTAGTCATAGATAAAAGGTTATCAACATTTAACATGGTTTGGAGAATTAAAAAAAATTATAGACATAATATCAAAAAAATGCAAGAAAAGTGTTGGGGAAAAAAGGATGATTTATATATTGTTTTTATAGATTTTATCAAGGCATTTGACTCAATTAATCAAAAACATCTATGACATTGTTTGAAATTATTTATTCCCCAAAGTTTATTTGTATTATATAGTTTCTATATGATGGAATGAGCAGAAGTGTTACTACTATATGTGAAAAATCAGGTATTTTAAATAATAACGTGTTAAACAAGGATGTGTACTTACTCCAATATTGATATTAATTTTTATGACAATCGTCTTTAGCTTAATGAACAGTGATGCAATAAAGATTTGGTGATGGAATGTTTAATTTGAATTGATTAAAAGTGTAATATAAAACTTCATTATTTTGGATTCTGGATATCCACTAAACTGATGATTGTTCTATTTTTCTCTGGTACAAAAGATGATTTACAGATTGTAGCTAATATTTTGAATGCAACGTATAAAGCCATATGTTTGTTTAATAATTAATGTTCAAAAAACTTCCAAGTTGTTTATCAGATAATGATGAAAGAAAAATCCTCAATAACTGTTTAGCTTGTATGTTTATGAATCTTGAGAATGTAAACCAATTTCAATATCGTTGTAGTTTTATAAGTAGAAAGATAGATTTGGATATGGAGGTTTTTGGTTTTAATGTGTTAGAGGTATTTCATCACATGGAAATAACTGTTGCAATTAAATTAGCTATATGTTGAGTTTTTACTTTATTTAATTTATTGTATGGAAGAAAGATTTAAACATTTTATCAACACAATATAAAATCATTAGAAAAACTTCATTTATGAATGTTCTATTAAATTTAAAAAATACAATGGCCATATCATAAAGCCAATCAATATGTTCAACTTGCTGGATGCTGTATTATACAATCCATTATTGAAAAATAAATTGAGATACTGTCAAATCTCACTGTGCTCATTACAACACCTATCCGACAGCCAATCAGATGACATGATAGCTACTCAAACGACAATCAAACCCAAACACAAAACAAAGATTTTACGAGAAAAGGGCCCTTGTGTGTTTGGGTTTGATTGTCATTTCAGCAGCTATCATGTCATCTGATTGGCCGTCGGATAGGTGTTGTAACGAGCGCAGTGAGGTTTGGCAGTATTTCAATTTATTTTTCAATTTTCAACTATCTGTGCTTCGCAAATTAAAATATTATTTACAATCCACTATTGTAAAATTATAACATCATTGGATTGAACATGTAAAATAAATGCACAATATAAGACTTGCTAAAAGAGTATTTTCTGATGAACTTGAGCATGGATTTTGCGAGAGATTTTGTTTACATTATAATAATTATCTCTAAGATATTTTAAAGAGGTCCAATGTTAATAGTTTTTTTATTATAAAAATAAGGCAGAGAATAGACTGCATTGGAGAACTAATTACATTGTTTTGAAGTATTTTAAAAAGAAATATTTTTTTGAAGAAATTATAAGACAGTGTAACAAAATATCTAATAAATAGAAAAGTGAATCAGGATATTCTATATGAGGATAAATTGCAAAACTCAACTCTAGAGTAGTTTTTCACTTAAAGTTGGAATGAAAAACTTGTTTATAAGTGGCTACTGTATGTATATAATGACCATATACCACAATTATATAACTATATGAGCAAGTTCAAAACTTTTACATTTTTTAATTTCAACTATTAGTTTAGTAGTATAAAGAGGTCATGCGTCTACCTATTGAAAGTATTTTAATTCCATCTTCAAATCTAAGGTCTTTGCCAAAGAAGACCATCATCCAGAAAATAATCTATATGGTAAATCAACATTACCATTTAGTGTCTGTTGACTGCTCTATCGATTATTTAATCTTGCAATATGATTCTGGAGTACAATGGGATGTACTACTCCTAAAATAAATATCATGATTTCAGTTTTATTTTGAATTTTATTTTCTTGTTTTTTCGAGTGAAGTCAAATATATAACGGTCTGTTTCTTTGCAGCTTTAATTAGAAGAGAAATTTCAAAAAGCAACAATTTCTGAAATTGATTAATTTATTGTTTTTTTTTAAAGAAATATTTAGCTTAGCATCAGTCTTCTTTTATTATTGTCTCCATCACTATGCAGAATAATTATTAGATATAATATCAAAATAATAACACTATAGGCTAAGATCCGAGGGGTTACTAAATGCTATACGTTTCAATAAAAAAGCCACATGGGTAATGATAGCAATTAATAAATGTAAATATAATAAGCAACATTTAAAAAATGTTAAGAGGATAACTCTCAATTCACTCTCATAAATTACAGTGAGCTTTTAATATTGAAAGCAAATATCATAGAATGATTAGGCTATATTAAATTCTCTAGTATTTTCAATAACCATCATCAGCATCTCATTACCATGATCAGATCTACATTTATCTCTTTTGATAAATAACAATATATTTTCTTATATTTATGTCACATTATCTCTTAAAACTAATTTTATTTTGGAAGACAATTTCTTTAATAATTCTTTCTGTAAATTAAAATCTCAGGGTTCTGTAATTACAATTTTATAATACTAAAAAATTACTATTTTTTGATTTAAGAATTATTAAGCAATGAATGGAATCCTAGTAACAATATGAAAGACATACTCTTATTCATAAGATAATATTTACTCAACTTATAATAATAATATTGAATTTAAAGAAAATATTTAACTTAAAATAAATACACGAAAAACTCTTAATTTAGAATAAAAGAATATACCAGGATAATATTCAGGCATAATGAGTGGATAAAAGATTTTGTGATTACTCAGGATACTGCACTAATAAGTCTTACTAAATCTTTCTTTATGGATTTGAGATAAATAAAATACAATTGATTAAAGTGATTATTTGATAATTAAGAAAGTAAATAATTTATTTCTTAAATGCTTTCTTAACATCTACAAACCAATTTAAAAAAAGTGATTATTATATTGAATTTTATATGTTCATGTACTCTTAATTGTTTAATATAAAGATAACTCCATAATAGATTTTATAATATTAAAATTTCTGGACACTATGTATAGATGACGGTAGAAAGATTATGGAACCAAAATTAACAATAACCACACTTATTTTAATAATAAAGACATTAAACAGATAACTTTTTGAATCTATCATATCATAAAATGAATTGTTTTAGTACTCTACTGTACAATTCAATGCAGAAAAGAAATGTGACGTTTAAAGTTTACAGGTAAAATAAAATAAGTTTACAGATAAAATAAAATAAATTTACAGATGAAATAATAATGAAAATTATTATCTTTGTCTGGTTAATACATTTTTTCTCAATATTAACATTATAACAAGAAGTTCTCCAACATATAATTTTGTTGTCCTCAAATTAAATATATCTAAAACTTAAATAGGACCTATTAATCCAGTGATGGAATAAACACTGAAGGACATATATATCACTTATTGAGGCCCAAAATTACAATCTTAATTTCTAAAATAAAGGTTTATCAGTTTTACATTATATAATGCTGGCAAAGCACAGCAAATAGACCTACACATCAAAAACAATCAATAACATACACTCCGGATATTAAAGAGTGCAATAGAAAAGAAAGATGATGTTCCTCAGAACTAACTACAATATCAATTGTCAAAAATAAAGTTATGATACAATACACCCTCAATATAAAGGAATATAAGACAATGCAAAATAAATGGTGGCATAAACTCAAAAGGTAGCACCTATATATGAAGGCAATAAATATGCTACAACTTAGTCTCTAAACATAAAAATGATGAGAATGAACTATCAAAAATATAATAGAAACAATAATAATCTAAGTAATGCATTTTATGCTTTATTTGAGACACAAAAGATATAACTCATGTAATATAATATCAAAAGAGAGAAACAGCTACAATCTCTTTACAAACATATGCTAGCAAAATAATTATCCACAAGAGAGAGAAAAAGCCATAATTTCTTGAAAAAATACAAAATAATAGCAAGATAAGAATTAATAAAAACATGAGAGATGCAATGCTATTATCTCTTAAATAACATTACAAGAATTAACTGATGTGTAAAACTGACAATGTAAAAAGTATTCATCAAATCTGGATTAATAAAAGCATGACCAAAATAAGCAATAATAATGTACAATATCTTCAATTTATTCAGCATTAACATAGACATTCAACTAAATAAATAACTCATCATAAGGGATGAATAACACTATAAAATACAGTATTATGAAAAGGAAAATATTCTACAAACTTTTAGATAATTTAGCTTACAAATACTTTATAAAATAACATCAGCCAAAGTGCACAAAGTAAAAAAAAATAAAAAAAATATGATAAATTACAATAGCATAATATTGAAATTTAAAATTATATTCAATTTACCAAAATAAATAAATGAAAGTCATTCATCTTGGATGTTCTGCTATTCAACAGGTTATAGTCTCTGCAATTACCATTCTGCAAATACTGAAAATTTCTCTACTTATTGAAACATAGCAAATTTAAATTACATATATGGCATTCAAACACTACCAATTATTAATAGATTTCCTGATGAACACAAACACAAAATATATTTATGGTCATTCAAATTTCATGAATATTTTTAAAATAAAGCATAAAAGTGACACATCTATAATATTTTACATGGTAAGATTACTTATTATTATCTCTTTTTAAATGTATATTGAAGATAAAATTTGAAAACATTTATTCTTTTGGTATTATGACATTTCCACTGTAGAGCAGGTTTGATACTTGTAATAATAATCATGAAAAAGAGAGAATATAGTATATTATACAATATACAGGATAAGTCTATGTTTTAGGAGCACTCAAATTTCAGATAAAATAGAAATTATTCAAGTGATTAAAAAGAAGCTATACTTCAAAGATGATAAAAATGAATAAATTGTATATTAAATAACCAAGTGTATTATCTTCAAAATGTGCAGCATAAAGAAATAAAACTTTATAATAGCAAAAGTCAATAAATTTAATGTTAATGATTTTCAGAAAATTATATTTTCTGCTTTCTGTTGAATTCTATCTAGCAATAAACTTTACTGAGTAAATAGTTTTTATTTCACTCAGTAATGAGATTAAACATGCGATTACCAAAGAAAAATGAATGTTATCCTCTTTAAATTGATGTTGATAATTAAATGCAAACTCATATTATGATAATTTTAAAAATCATTCATTACTGAAGTGTATTTAAAATATATTTAAATAATTCAAATAAATATTAACTTAGTCTATTTTAAGCACTCCATTATCAGAATATAAGTAATCCAATGTAAAACATATATAATTTTTTATTCAAAGTCAAATATGTTTAAAAATACATATATACAAGCAACAAAGATTACAAATTATAAAATTATCATAGAAAAGCCTTTTTCGGCAAATTATGTTTGTAATATCTGTTGCTTGTATATATGTATTTTTAAACATATTTGACTATTGTATACTTGAAGTGCAACATAAAAAAACAATTGGTTTTAATTCTGAATTTTTGTATTACATGATATGCTTACTACTAAAGAATTTAACAGTCTATTCTTTCCAAAAGATGAAATCCTAAAAAAACCACTTTCTAAAAATTGAATCTTATTAATGAAAGCATATTATATGATTAAGAACTGTTTTAAATTAAAATAGTATAAAGATTTTAGCAACTTTACTATTCCAGCATATAAAACATTAAATCAATATCTACTATTAACGAGAAAATAAGAATTGACAAAATATCTTGCACAATGATGATGAGTGACAAAGAATTTCCTCAAAGTATAAGCTTTAAATAGAAATAATTTAACAATTATTATTAAATATTTAGTTAGATTTTCCATTATGTTTCCTTGTAATGTAGATTTTAAACTTTAATAGTTTCAGCTTAGAACTTCCAGGCCTGAATGAAAATTAGTTATCAAGACATATTGAACTTTTAAGCAAACAAGCATTTATCATAAGCAATTATACTGAATAATATTAATATACAATTAATTCTGCAAACAATTTATCAAGTAAATTTCCTCAAGTAAAATTACCCAAGTTTACATATGTATAAAAGTCTTTCTCTATTTATATTGTTAATCATGTGACTGATTTTGATGGATAAAATTGACAGATCAACTCCTCTTTGGACTTAATTCATTAAAGTTTAAAGATTAATTGATATCCCAGGAGATATAGATAAAAATAAACTCATTTACATAATTGTCTAGACTTTTAATTAAATGTTACATTTTAAGATAAATTATTTATAAAACTAAAAATTATTATAATGAAAATAAAATAAAATATTGTATAATACATTATTTTATTTGAAATATAACATTAATTTATATTATTCTTTCAAACAATTTTATACACTACTTAATACATATATGTTCTCTAATATACATACACTTCAAGAACAACAATAAAATTGGTTATCAAATATTGATAAATATGAGCTAAAAGTTAATCAGTTATTAGTTAGTTATTGTAAAGTACTAATATAAATATAAATTCAACATAAGCATGTGCATAATTCTTTTTTATTAGATACATTTTCTACCCTTTTTTGCAAATATAAACATTATCATATTGATATGGTTTCATCCATCTTTATATATAATATAAATCACCAAATGTTTACTATATAAAATGAATAAAAATAGTAATAATCAATCAACTGAAATAAACAATATTTGAAAATGAGTAGCAGTATAAACAATTTAGGCTAATGATTATTAATATTTCAATCATCACATTCATTATGGTTTTGTCAATCTTAGTTAATACATATAAGTCAAAAATAAAATTCACTTAAATGTCACTTAAATGTAAACTTTACATTTTCCAGAACAATTTTAACTTCCTGGCCAAAAAACTCACTTGACTGCTTAAGATTTCTCGATTGAAGTCTATTTGGTCACTTTTAGTGCATAAATGTCATATAACTTTAAATGACTAATCACTTGAATTTATTATCATCATCATCATCACATTTATATGAACACAAGTCAAAGTGCATATTATCTTCTCAGTGTCTTTTGTATACTGATGATTTTGAAAAATATCATTTTTTTATGCTTATTATTGAATATAATTGATAGTACTGTTATCAGATATCTAACTTCACTTATCTGCTCATATGTTGTTAATATCTGACAAAAATGTAATTATGAGCATTAGTAGCATAAAAAACTAAAATAAGCATTTCAATGATTCCTACAGATTACAATTTTATAAGGCTTGCACAATAGCACTCTAATGTTCTATAAGTATATCACATACCCCAGCAGTCATACTAATAATCAGTTGTACTCATTGATTGTTTATATAAAAAAATAAAAGAAATAGTATACAGTGTTTAACACCAACAAAATACCACATGATGCTACATATTATTTTAAGTGAAAAATCTATTACTTCTATTCTGCTTACTCTATCTTGTGTATATGTCAGAATTCAATAGATGCCAACTAGTATCAATAGCACTGGTTAGAGGTTTAATTAAAACTACAATCTATAATCTATTGATTACTTAACTTACACAAGGTGGCAAAACTGGCATAGAAGAGATTAGCTAATTAAAAATAAAGTGGAGGCAGCGGTCATGTGATATTTAGTTATTATTAAGACAATTTTGGTCAAAGAATGCAAATGTCTATAGTTATTAAAAAGTATAGAACAGCAAAAACATACAGACATTAAACTGTTGCCACATTTATATACTGTGCAAGTTGACTTAGATTCAAAACATTAAGTTATTTTTGATTTCAGATTAATAGTTTGGTAATAAAAAAAGAGGGAATGAGGATTTCTGAAGGAAAAGTATATTAAAGCCAAACGTCTTCAGTACACCAAATATAGATTCCAAAACTCCTCTCTGATGAAACCCATAAATTAGAAACTGATCAGAAATTTGAAATAAAAAGCTGTGGATAAAAATTTAAAATTACAATCTGGGATTTATTGATTGCACAAGATTACTGAATTAGAGTAGGAGAAATACATTTATTATATTATTTTTAAAGATAAAATTCATTTATTTTTATTTTTAGATCAAATTAGAAACATTGAAAAGAAATCTGAAAGTGATTACTTTCACAATGTATGGTAACATGTTTATTTTTTTACTATAATTAGCAATAAATGTATTTGTTTAAAATTTCTACTTCGTATCAGCACTATAAACTAATAATATTATTTTTTATGCTCTCTACAGATATTTATAGAAACTCACCATCTTAAATATGGCAATATTTAATAAAAAAAATTAACTAACTTCTTGAAGAATACATGTTTCTGTCAATCAAACCTATTACATTATTGTTTTGGAGACCAACTGAAATCCCATCAAACATAAAAATTCAGTTTTGATTTAAATAAATCGATAATGCTCAATTCAATATTAAAGTTTGAATGTAAATTTTAGCAGTAACTTAACTAAAATCTCAATGTTAAGTGTTAAGGCAAAGCATATAATCCAATTCATTTTTAAATAACATTCCCTTCAGATAAACAATTTAAATATGATGAATTAATTAAATTTTGTCAATCAAATCTGATGTAATTATCTTCTCAGAAGTCCAGTTGAAATTGCATCAACACAAGAAACTCAGGGTCTGTTTATATATATATAATCAAATAATTTGTAGCTTAGGAAGTCATGTCACCTATGTTTACCAGAAATAACATGTTTAGCTTTGATCAATAAATGATCAACAAAGACATAATTCTTAATGTTCAAGTCTATCACTCTAATACTGCTCTAAACTGCAAAGGGCAAAAATGAAAGTATCCTGGTGGTAATCAAAGCAACTACTTGATTATTTCAGTTTACATTGTCTTCTATGATTAAAAAATAAAAAAAATAAACATATTCAAATACTATTTAGATAATATGATTCAGTATTTCCTAAAAATTCAGAATTTTTTAATACAATAATTAAAATACTACATCACCATACAACTTATGAATAAAACATTTGGAGTATGTGTACTTGAGATGGTTACTTCATGATGGAATGGGAAACTTGGTTATTTAAGATGAAGTTATGTGGATAATAAAAACAAAAGAACTTTGTGAAGTAATTATGATAATTATCATTATAATTCTATTTAAAGTGGAAACCATAAGTCATGTTTAATTTAGACTTTAAAGCAGCAGCATAAATTCAGGGAATAAACTTGTATTCATATGATTTCTATAAACACATTTAATTGCACAGATATCTACATATATGATGAAATGAGTTCTTGAATATATGAGTAAATGACTGAATGCCCATATGTAAATGTATTTTCAATATTAAATATCAAAAGGTAGATTACAAATGAATCAATATTAAAGATTTAATTAGAAATATTTTATGTAAAATTGTTTTAAATTAAGTAATTTATTGTTAACTAAATCCATATCGAATCAAGTGCAGAGAGAATGAAACACAAAAACTAAAAATTTGATAATTTCAAGAAATATGTAACAAAAAAATGATCTAGGAGATGGTAAAGTTTTTGAATATTTTTTCAAGAATGAATTTAAAAGTAATAATCTGAAACTTATCTGCCAGCAACATTAAAATCTGTATTCAATCAAGTTGCGATATAATAAACTATTTCAAAATCAGGTTTATAAAAAAATAATCTTTTTACAATTCTTTGCATATTTATAAAAACTGAGCATCAATCTTTACTTATGCAAACCAATATAAGATAGTTGCCCAGAGGTGAAGTATTAAACCACGTTTTAGAACTCAGGAATGAATAATTGATGCTTTTTCAAATTGAAAAATTGAACACTTCATAAAATATCTTAATAATGTTATTTGGTGTTTAAAAATAGCATATTTGGCTGACATTTTTAGTATATTAAATCAAATTAATACTAGTATGCAAAAAAAAAAATAATTTTTTTTTGACATCGACGAATACTGTAAATGATTTGAGCTTCAAAAAATATATGCCTTTGAAAAAATTGCATCTCAGAGAAAAATGTAGTAGACATGTTTCCCTCATTTCAGAATAAATATGTCAGCTGAAGTTATTTCTTTTGTAAAGGGACATTTAATATTACTAGATGAAGAGATTGTCTACTACTTTCCAATGTTAAATGTTGAGCATTATGGCTGAATTATAAAATCCATTTTGTACTAATAATACAAACTGATTTTTCTTTAAAAGAAGAAAAAAAATTAGTTATTTGGCATCGGCTAGCATTCTAAAAATAAAATTATATATGCATAATAAAAGAAATGTTTATTCATATTTTAGTATCATTTTTTGCCAAGTATGAATTGTTATTGAATTTTGTGTTCCTAGAGCTTTTTCCCATTATCCAAAGTAATACATGACTTTGAAAAGGTTAAGAACTACTGATGTAAAGTAACTAGTTCAAGTTTTGTTGTTTATCTAAAGATTGAATTGATAATGTATCTAAGGGGAAAATATATTTTACAAATCAACATTATGAGATAGTAGAATATAAGACAGACATAATAATACAATGTATTATACACACTACACAGTTTAATGTCTCAACTAAAATAAAACAAGATACATAAGAGTGTGAGCATATATATATATATATATATATATATATATATATTAAATGGAATATTAATGTGTGATTATTTCTGCATGTCCAAATGCATCAATTATTATTGACTGATATTAGTATCATAGTTAATGTTGTCTCAGAAAGAACAAAAAAGTTATTAGTTGTTGATGATTTCACAATCTGTCTGTGTCTTAAAATAAATAATTAGATGACTTTACTGAGCAGAATTCACAAAATTTGAATGCCAAAAGTGTCAGAACTAGAATTAATCTAAGAATCAAATACTCCAGATTCTGATGATTTATCCCTGCACTAAACATTTCAAAGGTTTTTATTATCATTAAAAAATGCTAGAATGATATTTTAAAAACTGATGATTAAATGTGTATGATGAAAATATTCTTGATGATATGAGCTTAAATTCATAATACTCCTCATTTAGTAGTTGACAACGACATAGGTCATTAAGTAAGAATACAAAGATATATGTTAGTTAATCTAAGAAGCTTAGTAAGTATCTTCTGAATCATGGTACACATAACATAGTCCTGGCCATTGATCAGAATGATGACTTCAATGAAGTTTCATAAAAATAAAAATATTAAGAATTCAGAGATAAATATATGCCACTTATGTTATGAAACATCTAATGTAGCCTTGACCATGACAATAATGATAATCTATGAGTAATATTTGTTATAATTGTTAGTGCTTCCTTGCATGCCATTAAAAAATTAAGTTAATATTTAAAGTTATTTATATCAATCCTGAAGAGGAAAAAGATTGTAATTAAATTGAGACAATCATTATCTTAAAAGGCACAATCCTGATTTCAGAATGAATTCATGAGTTACACATATGTTTGACCACTCTTAGTTATATTTATCAAAATGTAACAGCAATCATTAGATTACATGATGATACTAAGAAGATTAGCATTGAAAAAGGTATATGACAAGGTGATTCCATATCTCCAAAACCTTTTACATCACCTGAAACATTTTATGAGTTAAAATAGGAAACTAAAAAAGTAAACATAAATGAAGATGAATTATCTTGCAGATGATACGATAGCTTTTAAAAATAATGTTTCAGAGCTTCAGGAAATGTTGGAAGACTTATCAGATGTAAGTAGAAAAATAAGACTAAAAATAAATACTAAAAAAATAAAGCATTGTTTAATGGATTTCCTCAGAAGAAAATAAAGGATAATCATAAATTATAAGAAGTTAACAACTATACCTTGATCAGATTACTAATACAGATGGAATCATTATGGAAGAGATTAATCATAGAATTAAATTTTGTTGGAATACTTTTGACAAAAATAACTTAATAATAAAAAGAAATATATGCAATTTATTCACTGTACTTTAAACACTTTTTAGCAAAAACTTTTCATTGTACATATATGCATATACAATCTTACATTTTTACCATGCTGCAATCTTCTTCAGGGCCACATTTACTTTAATTTTTTAATTGTAAAAAAATATACCTATATGTTTGAAAATGATGATTTTTAATGTACATTTTTTTATCAGTTCTTACTTATAGAAGAAAGACTTGAACACTTAAAAGAAAAATACCACAAAAACTTCAGATTATACAGTGAAGGAAAAATGTGTATTACGAATAATAAGAGATCAAAAATTAAATAATGGGAGAGCAAACAGATATCACTGATATCATTAAAAAATTAAAAGACTGAAATAGATGTGAGTTAGATAAGAAGTAATAATAGATGATCTAATGATTGTAAAAAAGCTATAATGAGATCATATGAAAGAAGGGAAGTTTTCTGGTGTGGCATGGAGAAGAAAAGCTAATGATCAGGGAAATTGGATTAAACATGAAAAAATCTTCATCTTCCAGTTGGTTAATAATAATGAAAAGTAATGTTGATGAACCAATCCTGAAAAGAAAAAATCCAAGCCAGTGATTGTGGTTACACTTAAAATGACATGGACATTAACTTATAAATTATAAATGTCTTAATGAAATCAAATGCTAGTGCTAATCAATAAAAGGCAAGATCCTGATCTCAGAATGAGAACTTTTGATACATGTGTGTTTAAACCATCTTTACTTCGGTCTAACTTTTAACTATTCTATGTAGAATTAAGGACATTAATTTGACAATCATAATCATTTCATGTGTTTGTCCATTTGAATATTGCATTATATATTTTAGCTCCATACATTCTGGTTCACTTGGTGCACAATTCCATTATGAGCTGAATTGAGAATAAAAAACACCCAATCAATCCGTATTTATTTTATAGAATGTAATTGGTACAATTCTATGAGACATATACATACTCACACACACCTATGCAATTATACTCTAGACACAGTGTAACAAGGAAAATATATTAAAATTCATGAATTGGAAATAATCTGAAATTTCCATTAATACGTAACACTAATTTTAAATACAAATAACAATAGCTCATGCAAACTATTTTTAAAACGGAAGTTACCACGACCCCCTAGCGAGCTAAAGTATAGGTGGATTTACTTCTGTCTTGCATTAACTTATATATAATTTGCTGGGGATTTATAGTAACTTTCATTTTAATAACATCTTAATTTTATAAATTTACCATTTCGTTAATAAAGTCTAACTATCATAGTTCAATTTTTTAGATTGAAAGTTTTTTATTTTATTTTTATAAAATAATATAATTACGAATGCATTTAATGCAACCGGTATTATCTATAATTTCATTTTAAGGAATTTATTTACGCATATTTTATTGCATTTGTAGCTTTTTATTTTTCCTCAGTCAAAACTAGAAAACAAGAAGATTTGTTATGACAATTAAATTTATACATATTATAAATAAAATATTTACTATTTGTTTTTATAAAAATTATATCTATATTAGATTATTATAACGTTTTAATTTAATCGTTAATACCATAAATAATTATTGAATAGATAGAGCTCCCCCCCCCCCAACAGGTTTAGCATAAAAACTAAACCTCCATGAGAAATGTCAATTCAGAGAGAAGCAGTGTATAAAGGGTGATATTTACATGGGAAAATCAGTTGGAGAAATTGAGGTATGTAAAGTGATTTGTCTTCATTGTTGTTATCGTAAATAAATATACACTATTGTGTTAGATATTTTATCTTCAAGCATTTTTCTAATTCTGATGTATTTTGGTGAGACTCAATATAAAAGATGATTATGTCTTCCTTTCATGTGTCATAGCATTAGCCGGGAAGTGGACCCGCTAACCGGGACAACTGCTTGTAAGGCGGCTGTGCTGATCACTCGACCACCAACGCTTGACTGATATGTAAAGTATTAAGGTCTATACAAAATCCATCTTATCAGATTCATTCACATGAAATTCTGTCTAGACAATAACAGACTGTTTTGTGCTTTATGCAATAAAAGTATCTAATATGCATGATCAGGTCATCATATTCCCCAGACGAAATGATCATTCCAACATGAAGTTGGAAATGGCACATAGTTTTTTATAATTAATTTGGCTGCATTTAATATGGTACCTCTATAGATCCATTGCAGCTGTGGAATGGAATTAAAATAATGATAATATGTAGTTAGACATGATAAAAGTGGATATATTAAGGTTTAATTAGATTAAAGTTTATATCTGGATTAAGAAATATATTATAGTCTGTTTGAATAAATACTTAATAGTAATTATTAATGTATTTATTTAAAGTTAGTATTGACAAATATGTGAATACAAAACATTTGACACTTTTAGATTAAATAGTAATAATTAAAATTTGTAATTATGCCATTCTAAATTGAAAATCTTGAAATATAGTTTTTTTTTAAAATAAAATAAAAATTCTGTCAAGCGTTCGTGGCTTAGTGGTTAGCATAGCTGCCTTCCAAGGAGCTGGCCCGGGTTCGCTTCCCGGTCAACACATTTGACATATGAGAAAAAAAAAGAAAGAAAAATTCTAAAGCAATAAAAAAATAGATTTCAGTAACCACTTGAGAGTTTGTTGATTATTAGATAGATAGATAGATAGATAGATAGATAGATAGATAGGTAGGTAGGTAGGTAGGTAGGTAGGTAGGTAGGTAGGTAGGTAGGTAGGTAGGTAGGTAGGTAGGTAGGTAGGTAGGTAGGTAGGTAGGTAGGTAGGTAGGTAGGTAGGTAGGTAGGTAGGTAGGTAGGTAGGTAGGTAGGTAGGTAGATAGATAGATAGACAGACAGATAGATACATAGATAGATAGATAGATAGATAGATAGATAGATAGATAGTAACAGAACGACAGCTACAGACAAAAAACATAATGATAAACAGATAGATAGTGATAAACAGATAGTTATACACACCCTAGACAGAAAGATAGTTAGGAACAAACAGATAAATAGACAGACAGAGATATGGTGGCAAATATACAGAAGGAAAATAGATAGCACAATAGACACATAGACTGATAAGTAAATAAACAGACAGATAGATGGAAGATAAACAGTCATATAAAATAAACAAATATGTAAACAGGTAGACAGATGGACAATTGATTCCCTTTTTATGTGTCATAGCATTGGCTGGGAAGCGAACCCACTAATCCGGAACAACTGCTTCTAAGGCTATGCTGATCACTTGACCACCAATGCCTGACAATTGATTTTATTGCCAAATAAAAGAAAATATATGATTTAACACATATAGTTCACCAAGTGGTGTGGTGGAAAATTAATAAGAAAACCCATGTTTTTTAAAAATAATTAACCTTTTTCTTCTGATTACAAAGGCAATACTGAAATGATTTTATTTACTATATTTTCAGCGTTTAAAAGTAACAGTACTAAGAAACATATATACAGGAGCAAAAAAAAAATTACATGACATATGATGCATAACTTGCAAAAACATAATCATTATTTTAAGTACAGATAGTTATTCATTCACTGCTGTCATAGGACATAAATAATAGGTTGCTTGTTTGTTGTAATTTGATACATTTTGTTAATGATGCTTCATTCATTTGGATTGTATTTGAGGTTGACTCAAATAAAAGGAAGAAGTTTTGAAAATTATACTATTATTAGAGAAGACAAATAGGTAGATACATTCATTTTATTTAATAAATAATCAAGTAGTTTATTGCACTGGGAGTTTATAAAATGTCGAGCATAGGGATTGACATAACTGGAGCTGCAATTCATGGGCTTTGAGCTATATGATCATCATTCTGCAACTGCATTAAAGCATCCAGGGAACAAGTAATCAACTTCATTTATTGCCTCTCAGGAGTACATAAAAAGTTTGAGCACCAGATAAATTTGTGGAAAATGAATTTCCTTTCATCTACTAGTTTTTATTGTAACTAATGAAATTTTATTATGACATAACTGAAAAAGCTTCATTTTTTTTCTCAAAAATAGCAAGAAAATATTTAAGTTTTTTTATTATTTATAAAATATAGAATTTTATTCAGAAATTTGGTTACAATATATGATAATAGGATATATTACATGATAATTAGGGGGATGAAAGCTCAATGTTGATATCTTGTTTGACACTAGCTAAAAGGACTAATATGAAGCATATCAGCAAGGAACGAGTCCGGAATAGTATCTTGTTGATATAGATGACCATGAAAATATTTGAGTTTGTTAATATTTATGACATTTTCCACAAAAAACTATAAGATGGTCAATACAAAAGATGGACATTATATACAAAAAACAACTTTCAAATCATTCATTACTCAAGAGATAACAAAAAGTTCATCTACCACAAGAAATAGAACTGATCTGTGATTCATGGATCTTCAGCTCTAAAATTTGACATTCTACCACTACATTAAATAATGTAGAAATTTATATTTATAATAGTCAATTGCAGTCAAAAAAAATGTGTTATGGAGACAACTATTTAAATTACAAAATGAAGAAGATGATAGAAAATTTCAGTTGTAGAAGGAAGTTCATTGGCTCTATAAAAGTGACATCTTGAAAAAAATATTTGAATGTAATTATTGACATTTTCTTAATGAATGCTAAACATTTTATTTCCAAATATATATATTTTTTACTGGAATTTTATTTTAAAACTTCAAGCTTAAATTTATAATAGTAAGTAAAGATAAGGAATTCATAGATATGACAAGTTTAATAAGAATTTATCAACCATACTTACACATATTAAAATCAAAATGAAATAGTCACAAATTCTAACTTATTTTAAAAATATTAAAAAAAATATTGATGTATAATTGTAACTTAAAATAATTTATTCATAATAAATTCTAACAAATGAACTTATTGTTTTTATCAAAAATTTATTTCAAAATAATTTGAACATTTCAAATCAATTATACTTCTATTTAACACTTAAATAGAACACTTTTGTTATTGGTCCAGCGAAGTAAAACTCTGAAACTTTTAATTGGTCAAGTGACAAACTTTTTGATACAAATATTTTCATCTTTTAATATATATTAATTTTAGTTTCGTTTTCAAAAAGTATATTAATTATTTGTAATGTTAAGAAAGTAAACGAAAGTTATTTCAAAAATATATTTTTATTTGTATTTTATAGAAATATTCAAAAGCGGAAAAATCAAAGAAAACATTATGAGCGAATTAGAAGCATTATAAATGTCATTTAGATCCCTCCCAGATTTCACGTTATAAATTTTTTAAGAATTTTTTAGGAAAAATCTTAACGTCTTTCTCAAAATAATTATACTTTCAGCATATTATTAAAAAAATACACCAAATATACATTATAATGACAGAAAAATATTCTAAATCATTAAATCTTTGTTTGAAAATCAAATAAACAGCTTGGAGCAATCTAACCTCTTGACAAGATGTCAAAAATTGCTGCTACAGCTGGTTTCTTTTTCAATTTACAATCGTGTAAAGTATACAATTTTTTAATAAAACCTTACTACTTTTGTAAAATAATTATATTTTTATTAGAAATATTAGATTTTATGAAAATTATTATAATAAAAAAACACTCCAAAACATATATTTTCATTTTAGCAGTGAAAAAATATTTAACGGAATCATCAGCCAATAAGAATTAGGAATAGATTGGGAATAGATGATCTAACCAATCAAAACTGGCTTTCTTCTTTTGTTCAACTTAAAATCCTCCTAGTATTGATTTTTTACTTGTAAAATGATTCAAAAGAGGTCAGCATCTTATAGGCCTTGCTCTAAGCTTTAATACGGGTATTTTTTCTTCAATGTAACTAAAAAATTGTCTGAGTTAGAGCAATCTAAAGGTGACAACTGCGATATCACATTTCAGGCTATTAAAAAGTTAATATATCTTGAATTGAGTATCATCAGCCAATCACAAATAAATATCACCATTTTAACTACAAAAAAGATAAATAGACAAAACTACTACTATTACTACTACTACTACAGCTACTGCTGCTGCTGCTACTACTACTACTACTACTACTACTACTATTACTGCTACTACTATTATTATTACTACTACTACTAATACTACTGCTGCTGCTGCTGTTATTACTACTACTGCTACTACTACTACTACTACAACTGCTGCTGCTACTACTACTGCTACTAATACTACTACTGCTAGTACTACTACTACTGCTGCTGCTATTGCTACTGTTACTAATAACCTATGTGGTTTGATGGAGTTGCCTGAAAAACTAGAAACCATAAAAGTATGTTACTTCTTATGCTTGAATTTTTTATGAACTCCTGAGCAATAAAACATTCACTTATTTACTTATAATAATTATGCTAATGCAGTAATGATGATCATGAAATAGAAGTTATTATAACTTAAAATTATTTTTGATATCAATAAAAAATGGAGGTATTTCATTCAGAAATTCCCAATTTAATAAATATTATTCAAAAAAATTTTGTAATACTTTGAGTTTGATCTATTCATTGCAATTTCATATTCAATTATAAATATTATTTAATAAGTTCTGAGAAATATAATAATTAATGAACTTTCATATCAAATTGCAGAATTACCCATATTTCTGCAACACATCAAGATTTGAAAACTAAATATTTTTTAACGATGTCATTTCCTTTGTATTTTTATATTTACATGTAAATATTTTAAAACATGATTTTAAATTCACTTGATTTTTGAATGCTTTAGGATTTAATAAACTATTATTTTGGATAAAATTAAAACTTTCACTGTACCACTCATTTTTGAGATATATGTCTAAAGTCATCTGAAAAAAGATAAGTAACTACCAAGAGGCATTTCATATTGAATCATCACTCATAAAAAAAAGGAATGAAGTTGAATTATTTCGTTCATTTATTTATAAGTAAAATAAATATATCGCATTTTAAGTGAAGTTTAAAGTTTATATCTGGTCTAGGAATAATATTTAATTCAATAAATGATTATATATTTCACTAAAAGTGGCTGGTGTCAAAGTTGGGGGTGCAGAAAGTTTGATAGTATAAATCAAAGTATAAAAATCATTTTTTTGTAGGAAATGGATAAATCTGTCATATAAAAAAAACGAATAGAGCAATACTTGTCTAGGCTGATGATATACCAAAACATATCTTCCTGGTGGGGAATTTGGTGGCTTTTTAACATACCATTGCTTTACTTTTCATCAATGCTTCTGTAATCAAAGTTCTACATTACTGCAATAGATAAGTAACATTTATCAACAAAAACATTAGAGACTTTATTTTGCATACTCATGTTTTCAAAAGAAGTCTTTTTCACTCTACTTTAAAAGCCATCTTTTGACATCATCAGTGAGGATTTTAGAATACAAACTGAATGAATACACTTATGCGTCTAATAGCTACATTTTATTCTTTTGTACTATTTAAAGTTTTTAAATCCAAGGCAACTCATTTAAATAGTTATAGATGTCTGATACCATGCCCATTTTTTTTTATAAATATGTTTTAGTGATCTCAGTTTTATTCATCTGTACAGCTCCTTTACCACTTGGCTAAGACATTTTAATACCAACAACAATATTACTAGTTTTTTTCTGAATGATTCATAAGGTTCCAAAAGCATTTTTTACCCTACTCTAGAATATCCATATTTTCAGACAGATTAGTGGCTTTTGCTTTTATCTTAAAGACAAAACCTAGGAACTGTTATAGGGATGTAGTTACTATAGAACTTTTTACCAATGGTGTTCATTCATTATTTAGGATTTCAGTAGAGTGCTCTAAAGTAGGGTAATAATAATTGACATTTATGCCTGCATCTGATAATCAATGTGATTTTCTCCAAGTTCTTCACTTTTCAGTAGTTCATTAGGCTATGCTTATCTTTCTAAAAGACTCAGGACTCATCTTTAATGGTTGAATTATAACCTAAGAGGTCTACTTGATTTCCATCATCATGTATAGTGAATTTTTATATCTTTATTAAGATACATTAGATAGTTAATGAGATTGCATACTCTACCATATACTAATTCCTTTTGCGTAAGAACTATATGTGAACTTTACACAGCTAGGATATTTAATAGTAATAATATATGGAATGATTATAGAAAGCCAGTCACATGTAAAATTATCTAATGAATCAGAGTGAATCCGTTCGTGTTTTGAGTATTTAACACCATGGTGACTAACCTGGGAGTTAAAGATTTCCGAATCAATTCTCATCCTATCACTTCTCAAAAAGTAAACTTTCATTTATTATTATAATAGGGTATGAGCACAGACTAACATGACCCACCACTCTCCACTCCATCTAATAACACTGACACACTTAAACACATATACGTTGAAAAGATAACTAATCACCAATATACGTATTTCATGCTAAACCAGCAATCATCAGTTGGTCCAGATTATCATCTCTACACATATATACTATAAGTGCTCAGATATATATTAAGATAGACAATCCTCATACTTTAATAGACAGGCTTCAATCTACTCCACACTCCAACTCTTCAACCGTCCATCCAATTGAAAATCTGATGATGGAATGCTCAAAGGCCACCCTGAGGCCGAGATTTTCAATTGGATGGACGGTTGAAGAGTTGGAGTGTGGAGTAGATTGAAGCCTGTCCATTAAAGTATGAGGATTGTCTATCTTAATATATATTTGAGCACTTATAGTATATATGTGTAGAGATGATAATCTGGACCAACTGATGATTGCTGGTTTAGCATGAAATACTTATATTGGTGATTATTTATCTTTTCAGCATATATGTGTTTAAGTGTGTCAGTGTTATTAGATGGAGTGGAGAGTGGTGGGTCATGTTAGTCTGTGCTCATACCCTATTATTACATATATATATAGACACAGGTATAAATAAGCCTGTCTTTCAGTTATTACATTATAGAGATGTCTGCCCATCCTTGCATATGTATTTAATGGATTATGTCCTGTACATGTGGGGTTCAGATTGACCTTAGGTCAACATGGGTGTGACAAGAATCTCGGCCTCAGAGTGGCCTTTGAGCATTCCATCATCAGATTTTCAATTGGATGGACGGTTGAAGAGTTGGAGTGTGGAGTAGATTGAAGCCTGTCCATTAAAGTATGAGGATTGTCTATCTTAATATATATCTGAGCACTTATAGTATATATGTGTAGAGATGATAATCTGGACCAACTGATGATTGCTGGTTTAGCATGAAATACGTAAATTGGTGATTATTTATCTTTTCAACATATATGTGTTTAAGTGTGTCAGTGTTATTAGATGGAGTGGAGAGTGGTGGGTCATGTTAGTCTGTGCTCATACCCTATTATTACACATATATAGACACAGGTATAGATAAGCCTGTCTTTCAGTTAGTTATTATTAGTAATTTCTTAGTGACCATTGTATTTTATTTTATTAATATTTTTTGGTTATCTCTATTCTGATTGCGAGGAGAGAAAACTTCAGGTATATATATTGGAAAAATTTTTAACAACGTGAACAAAGTATCGGAAAAGTTTTTATTAAGACTTTTTTTTAAAAATCGATTTAATTTAATTTTGTTACGTTAAACAATCCTTCCCATTATCGATTTTTATTCTTATAATTTAGTTTGATGATCAACAATTCTTACTGTTGGGCGTTTATTAAGAGTTGTTTTCTGTTGAAAATTTAAATTTAAAATAGATTTTATGTTTTATTCCCCGTTGTGGTTTTTTTTTTTACTCTAGTATCAATAGAATTAAAAGTTTAACCTCTGGATTATAACTAATTATTATTACTATTTTTTTTTTACAAGTGGTAATTATTCTTGTAATTATCTAATTAAAATTAGCTTTATCCATACAATATAAAAGTCGTGATTTATTTTAATTTTAATGTAAACTTTAGTGATATCGATACCAAAAAAAAAAAACAATAATAGAAAGGACATAAATAATATTATTTTACAAAGTAGAATAAAATGGAGTAAAAGAATAATGTTTTAATTTACCACAAAATATCGTATTACAATGAATACACAATACTGAGATATAAAATTATATATTGCTTACATATTTTTATTTCCCATTTTATTATTGCAAATAAAAAAACAACAACATATAAGTAAGTTAAATGTGGGGAGTTTATATATACACATCTCCGTTTAATTTCCCCCCATATATAGAATAACAAACTTTTTAAAAGTACATTTATGCAAGTGTGCATATATAACAGATTGCAGGCTAGTCTTTGGGTTTGAAGCAAAATTTTTTAATAGGTTGTATGCATGGCTGCATTGCATAAACAAATCTTTAATTACATATTAAAACAACATATAATACTTACTATATTATTTCCATTATATTAAGAATACGCATCTCTCTTAATGGTGTACTAATGCCATTTTAAATCTCATAGTATTAACATCTATATATATATAAAGAGATCAGACATAAATGTGACAAGTATGAGAATCTATGCTGTTATTGATATAATTATGTTCCACGCGACTGTGGAGATATCTGATGGGGCATGAGTTTGTTCTCTATTTTTATTTAAAACAAACACTGCCTCTTTCTAGGTGTCAGTATGAATAATAAATGACATCTTATAAACAAAACCTGAACATAAAAAATAGCTAACCTAATGGAAGACAGATACCTACTAATTGTTATTAAAATAGTGAAGAAAGAAATTTTTGATTGAGTTAGCGAAAACATTAAAGAATGATAAATATCTAAGAAAGGATCCTAAACAAAAAAGTATTCCAAAGTTTCTTTTTCTTTGAGATACGAAAAGCAGATAGCATTAACATTATTAATAACTTACTTACTATAATGGTCAAATATCCAATACAATTTATTTGTCCCTAATGTTGTCACAAATATTATGAAAAAATAATCAATCAAAACGATTGAAATAAACAGCTTTAATAACTATCATCATCATCATCAACCATTATCAATCCACTGCAGGATGAAGGTCTCTCCAAGTTTAATCCATCTTCTCCGATCTTTAGCTTCTCTTCTCCACAATACCCCTGCACATTTTCTTATTTCATCCATCCATCTCACATGTGGCCTCTTTCTGGGTCTTTTACAATCTCTTGGAATCCAGTTTAAAATTTCAATTGTCCATCTATTATCATCTCTTCTAGCAATATGTCCAGCCCAACTTCATTTCAATCTTTTAATTTTTTCAATAAGATCAGTAACACCTGTTTGTTGTCTTACCCATACATTGCGTTTTCAATCTCTTCTTGTTACTCCCAACATACATCTCTCCATACTCCTTTGAGTGGTCTGAAGTCTCTGTATTGCTCTTCTATTAAGTGTCCAAGTCTCAGATCCATAAGTAAGAACTAGTAAAACACATTTGTTAAAAAACATCCTTTTCAAACACATAGGCATATTTCCTTTTAGTATCAAGTTATTTCTACCAAAAGCACTCCAACCAAGTTTAATTCTATGATTAATTTCCTCCATTATGTTTCCATCTGTATTAATAATCTGACCAAGGTATTTGTAACTGTGAACTTCTTCTAATTCTTAATAACTATACTATAATATTTATCAAACTGACTTTCATCTCCATTGAGATCTTCTCAAGATATATAAATACATAATCAATCAAAACAAGATTGAAATAAACAACTATTAATAACTATATTATAATATTTATCGAACTGGCTTTTATCTCCATTGAGACTGAAAAAGTCTCAATGGAGATGAAAGCTGATTTAATAAATATAGTTATTAATAGTTGTTTATTTCAATTTTGTTTTGATTGATTATTTATTTATATAATAATAAACATTTTATTAAAAGGATTTTTTTTTTATGAGAGCAAATCAATTATTTTTTATGGTGAAACTTTAAATATGTTGCTTCCAGATACCCATTAGCTAACTCATATGCTTGTCAATATTAAATTTGGGGGGTGGAATGTGGGTATGTTAGCTAAACTAAGGTATCCTTTCACATAATTAATTATATCTTTACAAATTTTTTTTTTATGAGTGTGATTGGAATGTTTTCAAGATAGATTGTGAAACTATTAATTCAGACAGAAGACAGTAACTGAGTGTAATAATAGGCTATTAATTGAATGATTTTAAATTTTTCTGGTGATGATAGAGTATTTTTCTTTTAGTACTAGGTTAAATCACTGAATTAGAATATTATCTTAAATCTTGGTCTGATTATTATTATTATTATTATAAAGTTTTATTATATCAAAACAGTTTCTGTTGTGTTGACTAAAAATATTATTTCTTATTGCAAACTTTCATTTAAAAAATCAAACTAGTGTTGAGTCTTCTTGTGACCTATGTTGACTGGTAGACAGGTTTAATTGGACTCTTGTTCTTTACATTTTCGAAGTTATTCGAAGATTGATGAAGTGATTTTTTTTGGCTTATAGTTTCTATCTGTATGTATTTTTTAATCTAGATTTTTTATTTATATTGGCTTAATAATCTTCAAAAAATACAAGTTTCTCCATCTATATTGACTAAAGTTCTACGTCCCTAAACTTATAAGTTTTCTCAAATGCTGAATTCTTTTCATTGAAAAAAAGTATAAGGTATCAATCTTGAGATTTTCTAACAGATTATCTTCGGCATTCAAATACAAAGATGCGATCAATTTTAATTTATTTTAGGATTATTAAAACCTTCTGCTAATTTTAAAAAGTATTGATTCAACTTGCTTAGCATAATGAGATATTATGCAAAGATATTTTAACAATACGCTGCTAGTTCTCATCCTAATCCCTGGCTAATCACTATTAAGCAACTTCAGACATTTTTTTATAACACATTTGCAGGCTGTTTTTATATGCTATTAAAATACATAATTCTTTAAGGAATAATTTTGTTACATATGCTGTGCATTATTTGTTTTAATGTTTTCAATCATAATAGCTAACCAAATAGGTAAAAGGTTTATCCTGGAGGGTTGCAATAGATCCCAAGACCTAGATGCAGTGCTCTCAAATCAAAGTCTCCTCTCTGATGAAAGCCGCATGCTAGAAACTAGTCTGGGGATGTTGAATGAGCAGGCTCTAGATAGGGATATTATGCACAAACCTTCCTGCATCCATTGATTAAAAAGGCTTGCACTTGATGGCTCTAATATATGGAGAGTTTGGTAATCTTATTAACAGCATATGTAAGCATATGAAATGATGATTGTAGAATGTTTTGATGGCTTTATATCTATTCTGCCCATATGATAATGGTGACTGTGGTTTTTAAAAAACAAAGAAACTGAAATGTACAAATGCTGAACTGAGTTCAATTCTATATGACTATACAACCAAATGAGCTAGGGTTGGAAACATTATGGAGTTTTCCATCTTGGGTTTTTAGCTTTATAGTTAACATGCATGTGTGATTACACGTATTTGCAGTTATCCACAGGATTGTTTGCATAATCCTATTGAAAACCTTTCCTCCAAATCATTATTGCATATGGATGTTTCTCATTGCAGAATTTTTATTTTGCATGAGACTGACTGTTAGTTTTAGGTAGTTACTTGGATCATTAAAAATCCCAATATTGCTAATTCAATATGATATTCATTTCACTTGGTTAATATCTTTAAGTAACACACTGAGATATTTTAACAATGCTAATTCTCAGCATGCTAATCTGGTGATTACTAATATATAATTTCAGACTTTTATACATATAAAAGTTATGTGTTTTTCTTTTTTACTTTTAGGATATTTCTTTTTTTTCACCACATTATACCTCTTAGCATAATTAATAGATGGCAGATGATAGAACTTAATAAATCTTTACTCAAGCTGTCCTAACCAATATGCAATATTTATTAATTTGCTGCTGAACAGCATTGCATAAGCTAATATCCTATGATGCTTATTACTTTTAGAATATACTATGCTGTTGAACAAACTTTACACATAGAAGACTTTAGTGCTATTTTACAGCATCATTGAAGAAAAACTCTGTTGTTGCTTCAATCATTTTCTGTTTTTAATTATTAAAAATCTCATATAAGCTATATTTTTTTTACATCTGCAAATAGAAATGTTCAGATAATTGAGTGTAGAGATCTAAACATACTAGTCTTTTTGGAGTGCAGTCATTTTTTTTAGCTTTACTAACTATTTTTAATTCATACTATTACCATTAGTTATCATGATGCAGTATTCAAAATATCAGATAACAACTTACAGGCAAGTCTTCTAGAAACTTAAACTCAATTGAAAGAGTTTAATAATGATGATTATTTTGATTTCAAGTTCAATATCTGATGATTTGTGACCAGAATTCCTTAGTCAGGTCTTATTACTTAACTGCACTAATCAGTATATAGTTAATCTATAGCAACATCACATTACCACCATACCACCACCTTTTGGCAATATGTATAGTGAGTTTTGCCTGTTTTAATCTATAGCAAGTTTGTTTCCAGCAGTATTAAGATAATTTTCCAGAGTGACTAATATCTAAGAAATACTATTGAAGCAATAAAGTATAGAAAGAAGACACCGAATAATACTGACAAAGTTCAAATGTTACCATATCAAAATAATATTACAATAAGCTTATATGCACTGAAGCAACTTCAACACTGGCCAAATTTCAACTTTATATTTAAGCAGACTGTGCAAGCTTCATAACTGATGCACAAATTTAATGAATATGGATTATCTTTGAAGATTGAAATGCTTTGGAAAACAGTGTTTTATCAAGCAATCTAAGATTGGATCTGTTGGTAAGTATACTTCCATAGTTTCTTGTATTGTTTGTACTGTTTCTCTTTTAGATTATAAGATTAATAGAATTTAAATTGTAACTTCTACAGGTATTCTGTTTTCCACTAAACTCTCTCTATTATGGTTGTAGATAAATGACATGTTTAAATCTGATAATTAAATCATTAAGCTTGGATAAATTCTAGAGTGCCTTTGCATCTACACATTTTTTCTTGTGCTTAATCAACTAATCTAATTGCTCAGTAGAAACTTTAACTACTCTTAAGTACTCAATAACAATTTTTATTTCTCTTACTGCTGCTCTAACTAGTACTTAAATCTCTGTCAAATATTGTTCTATCTATATTCCTTTACTACTTTCTGACTTATAACTTTTATCAAGGAGGAGATTTGATTCTTGGATTTATTGCATCTAACATTTTTGTACTTAATCCACTCTTTCATCAGCAATCATTTCGATTTTTTGTTATTATTAAGCTACCAGTCTGAAATTCAAAAAAACGTATTGAAATCTGAAATCATGTGATGTTCTGTTGATTTTTAAAACTCTAATTGCTGTAAACATAGAAGTTTATTTTTAACTTGCACTTATAATATAGATTGGATTGTCTAAATATCACCTTATAGAGTATATCTTGACATTAAGAATAAGTGAAGTGTGTAAAGTTAGATGAACATATGCAATACTGTCTCATTGTTTAAATGCCTTCAGGCTACAGTTATTCTGGTTTAGGTGAAAGAAATATATTAAGACATTCTTTTAAGTAAATAATATAAAAGCCTTCAAATTAACGAGTAATTCAATTTGCAGTGGTTTTTTTAAAACTTTGTAGTTTTTTTTTTAAAAGAGAGAATAATTATTTTAAAAGAGAAATCATTTATTTTTAACGTTTTTATTATGTCAGACACACTTAATCAAATTCTAAAAGTGAATTACAGCGAAATAAATATTGGATAATTGGAGACTCCTGTAAAAGATGACTATCAGATTTATTTAATTTGTGTTGGTTGTCAATAACTAGAGTGCTTTTCATTCTTTTGTAAAGTAGCAAAACTTAAACCATTAGCCCTGACGAGCAAAAAAATTACAATTTCGGGGTTTTAGTTTTATTTATAGAATTTCACATATTAAACAAGTTTTTCCAAATTACTAATTTCATAGACACATTAATTTTTTTTAGATTTTATCAAAAGATTATCCTCAATCCAAAGTGGCATGATAAAGAGTGATTTAAATACATTTTTCAGTTTATTATGTGAAAGCAAAGCAAATTGTGCTGAAAATACCAAAGCAACAACATTATATATAGTTTTTACTAACATCTTCAGATTAATGTAGGTATTATTGACATTATCCGATTTAACATTGTGTAATTAATTGTGACATTTTCAAATTCAGTATTTATTCATTAAATTTAACACTGTACAGAAATACTATATAAAAATAAGTCTGGCGATATATCATTCAATTAACACGGGTAATAAATATTACTATTGCTGCTACTACATTAAAAAAGGGCAAATCACTTTGCAGGATATATGCTTTTGAGGAATAATTTACTTTATCAGCCACATTCACACATATATAACAGCCATTTATTTTACTTTAATACGTATTAGTGACTAATATCTTTTAGAGTGAGAAAATTCAGTGTTCTTATTACGTTAATCAAGGCAGAATTGGAGATTCATTTTAATAAAAACTTAATATCCCAACATTAATATGAAGTAAATAGATTCATACACTTTAAATTAGATACATCTACATTTGACATGTGTAACCCATTTATGGTTATATTGTATTAAAATGGCAATTAAGTAAAGTCCATTATAATTAAATTTATATGGCAGAAGGTTTATTATTTAACTTAACTTAATCATGTAGTTTTTTGTATTGTATTTGTTTGTTTTTAAATTTTACATTTTTAGATAACAAAGTTCCATCATTCCAATATAATAATATACATGTAATTATATCATTGTTTTTTATATGGCAAAAATATTAAATAAAGCTTAAGGCAATTTAATACATAGTATTCTTTATTAATGAAAACTCGGTATTGAAAATGCATTGCGATTATATTTAATGTCTTTGATACTTTCTCTTCATAAAAATCTGTCATGTAATTGCATGCAGATTATTCATTAGATAGCATATAAATTAAAAGATCATTTGTGCAGGGATGGACAGATGTTTTATGACATCATTACCCTAAATAAGATAAGATTTCAGCTTTCAGAAATTAAATACATTTTTGCCAAAAGTCTTTTTCTTCATTCCAGCATTAATAAGATGATTTGATGAAATTATCATTACCAATATACTGACTAGTGAATCATTCAAACTATCATCATGTGAAAAGTCTGAGCAATCATTTTGATTCCTTTTACCATCATACTGTGTTAAAGAAGAGTAATTCTTATTATGCTGTGTCTTATGACCAGCAAGTAAATAAATGGACAAAGGCAGAATTGAGATGGTAAGATTATAGTTTAATATGGATAATTTTAACTATATACATTGCCTATTATAAGGCGAAATAAAATAATAAAAGGTCGTGATGACCTGCATATAAATACCCTAGTCCTGCTTTTGGACTTACAGAGGCAGGAGTCTCTAACTATAATTAAAACTCAGAACATACTCAGAGCAATTAGATTAGGTTATGGGGGTTTATATATCTCTCAAGACTTCTGGAGTCTTTTACATTCCTAACCATATATGGTATTTTCACTTACGTTTTCACATACACACAGTATTTTTATGTTTCTCACCATATATGGTATTTTACATAGTTTTCTGACCCTGGTCAGCTGGGCTTTTTATTATTATACAACTTTCTATGATTTAATAACATTGCAATTTTACACAATTGTTATTCTTAATTACTATACAGTTATTTTACATATTTATTATACATTACAGTTATTACTTTTATTCTACATTTATACAATTATTATTATTGTTTTACATATTCGTTATATTTATACAATTATTATTATTTACATATTCATTATACATTATATATGTTTATACCTTGACCGTGAATACTGCACATTATTAATACTTAGATCAATTCATTGCACTTGAAAAAGGCTTTGTCATTCTTATGTTAACACTGGCTGCAACAATTGAGTACAGTTAATTTTACTGAAATGTAATAAATCATCATTTATTCTTCATGGTTTAGTACAGTAGTATAGTGACAGATTCTGGAGATCAAAATGTGTGGGTCACTTCACTTCCAGTGTGATTCAATTACATTGTACTTATTTTATTTATTATTGGTTCAATTTGGTGATATACATAGAGCATGAGAAATTCTATCACCAGTGGAAATTTTGCCATAGTTGCTATCACACTATTCCATATTCTGAAAGAATTGTTGAGATAAAGTACAATGTAAATGTTATAAACCATTGTATTAAATACCTGCTTGACATTACATTTTTTACTTAAAAAATTGTCGAGCCAATTACATAATGTGGAGAGTATTGAAAAATTCACATCTCTGTTACTGCATGAAATAAACTATTGTTTAGATTTATATGTACCCTCAAGTTTCAATTACCATTCTTGCATTATCTCAACTGAATAAATGATTTAAGTTAGATATTTAAGATGTACAGTGTCACGTTTGAGTTTAGTGTGTTTACAAGCTACTACTTGTTGTTGAATGGGGTTGTTAATATATAAAGAATAAGCATTAGAATTTGGCCATTTGGACATTCCTTGGAGAAATAATGAAGTGTGATCAGAAATGATTCTGGTTAATTGCCCCAATCCAAAACTTATAAAGGATGCCCAAGGAATTTAAGTCATTTAAACAGCACTAAGTAATGTGTAGAGTTGTATTGTAATGGTCAGAATTGGGTGATCAGCCAACAAGATTCAAAGATCTAGCAAAAGTTCTTCAAACCCAGAATGTTCAGGATATGGTAGTCACAGAACAGTACTAAGCTTTAACCTACTTGCCAGTGCTCCAAAATCTTCATTTACCAACCAACATTTCTGATGTTACTAATAATAATCATTTTCTTTCTGTCCCAGTGGACAGGGTAAAACAAGAACTCTACAGGTTCAAAGTCCACCTGTCATGAATTAGAATTACTAAATTAATTTAAGATACTCACCATCTCCCATAAGAACCTAATACTTTGACAAAGCTAAGAATACAAATTTTACCTACTTCAGGGGTTTTGAATATACTCATAAATAACTTAACTAAGTGTGGATATAGTTGGGTGGATGTGGTGAACCAGGGAATGACACGATAAATGTATAAAAAATATACATGATTTATTAACAACAAACTCAATAAAAGACAAAAATAACAATAATAATGTTTAGATCTTATCATGATCCATGTATGAGCATTACAAATAAACCAGAAATTAATAATTACAACAATGCATGTGTGAGCATTGCATGTGTGAGCATTACAAAAGAACTATCAGTTGATAATGGTAACAACATTTGTGTATCATTATGGTAAGTATATAAGCATCACAAAGAAATTATATGTTAATAATGATAACAATAGTTGGGTATCAGCATGATACTGTATGGGCATTACAAATGAACTAGCAGTTAAGGATGATCACAATATTTAGGTATCAGTATTATACATGTGTGAGCATTACAAAAGAATTACATGTTTATAATGATAACAACATTTGTTTATCAGTATAATTTGAGTATGAGCATTACAAAAGAATTATATGTTGATAAGGATAACATTTAATCAAGAAATATGCACTATGAAATTAATATGCCAATTGTCAAGACTAGACACAATACCTGGTTATATTAAGTTAGAAGCCAGAAATATATATATATTGTAATGGGCACATATGTACATTACATTGTTTTTTTATTATTAAACATGAAAAAAATAAAAGTTCACAAATAAAACTTTTTTTTTTAAGAATTGAAAATTAAAATTCTATACTAAACTCATATATATATATATAAAAATCGCACAGTTGAAAAAAAAAATCATTAAAATAAAACTTTATTAAAAATAGAAAAGGTATTTTAAAAACAAAAACTCAAAAAGATTTAGAGATAAAAATATATCTTTAAGTTTGGAAAACACATTAATTAATCAGAAAATGGAAATGATTGTTTTAATTAGTTAAATATAAACTAGCCCTTGGGCATTTAAAATGTATAAGCAAAGGTCAGATAGGAGAGAAAAACAATGGAATCGGATCTCAGCGAAAGGACCATCACATCGATGACGTAATGTCAATTGAATCCTTAAAATTAATATAAAAGGAAAAGATTGGTTTAATGGTTATTAAGAGAGGACAGATATGAGTTAAGTTGGAGAGGGTTGGAGGAGAAGGGATTGAAAGATGCACTTTCAATTCCTTCAGTTGTTCAAAAAAAAATGAAACATCGTTTTTCAATATTGCGGACCACAGGACATCAAGGTCCGGAAGAATACCATCAACCATAAAGAACCAACGGTTAACTGCACATCGATCTCCTTATGACTTCATGGGAATTAACACCTTCCATTACAAGAAATCAGAGACTATGGACATTTTTCAAAACAGTAAGAAATATATAATTAATGAACATTTCTAAACAAAAGAACTCTAAATGCTAAACGTTTCAATATTTTAAATAGAAGAATTTCCTATCTGACTAATTTAGTTATAATTTTATTTGATATATTTTTTTTTTGTAAAATCATTTCCATTTATTTTTTTTTTTGTTCTTTAAGTTTTTATTATGATTTCTGTTTTTTGTTAAATTAAATTATATAAATGTTAAACTTAAGTCGGGCGTGAATGGCTGTATAGATTTGTAAAGTGAATCTCATACTACATCTACTAATTACACCAATATATCCAATCCATTGACCTAATTCAACTACAAAACAAATAACCTAAGATTACTCTCCCCTAATATAACTTTACAAATTTATACAGCCATTCACGCCCGACTTAAGTTTAACATTTATATAATTTAATTTAACAAAAAACAGAAATCATAATAAAAACTTAAAGAACAAAAAAAAATAAATGGAAATGATTTTACAAAAAAGAAATATATCAAATAAAATTATAACTAAATTAGTCAGATAGGAATTATCCTAGTAAATTGCTAAGGAGGCAATAAGATATGCCTGCTGAGACAGAGTACTTTTTACCTTAAATGTATGCACCATTGAATATATATATATATATATAGTGAGATGAACACATACTTTTATAATAGGTAATATTGTCTATTTTACATTTAAGGAAAAAAAGCATGATTATTTTTTTAACATATAAATAAATGCACATATATATTATTTCATTTAATTGTCATAAAGAATTTCAACTAAATATAAACTAAAGAAATATTGATTTTAGCACCTATTTATTTTTAATTTTGTTAATGAGGTATTGGCTTAATTACATATATACGAGTAGTTTGCGAGTTTTAATTCAGATATATGATTTTCTCTCTCTATTTTTTAAAGAAATAAATGACATTTTTAACTAACAAGGATTTGGATAAATGATTTAAGAAGTTCAAGTTTGTGTTTGTTACTTTAAAGTTATAAAATAATAATTATCCGCCCTTAAAGATTGAAAACAAAACAAATAAATTTATGCATTAATTGATTTAATAGTAAAATATCATTTGTCCAATACTTGAGAGGGTGGCATAAATAAAATTAATCAATAAAGTATATATTTTATAACTAAAGAAAAAATACACGGCATATTTCAAAATAAACAATAAAAAATTGTATTGATACAATTTATAAAATTTTGTTCTATTAATAATTAGAAATTAAGTTCTGACATATACTGATTTGTTATAAAAAAGTTACTACACTCATATATATATCTCAATGTCTTTTTAAACTACATCCTTCTTTGGGATCGAGTCTTTTACCGAGCAGTTATGAATCTGAGGAATTTAAATTTAGATATTCTAGAGTTTTTACAGAAGGCATTTTAATTATTTTTATCTTTAAAGATTAAAAGTTCATACTTGCACTGTTTGATGATTACTTTGGTGAGGCTACTGTCTTCTCACAAGTTAAAACTTATTTCTGGGCAGGCTCTTGGTTTACTGGACACAGGACAGAACTGGATTAGAAGTTAGCACATTCTCCCTTTCTTGGCAGCTACAACATGGAATCAATAGGTTTCTCCACCCAAAGATGTGCTCTCTTTCTTTTGAGATCTTTCCGGGAGGAAGGCTAAACTTGATCTACTCAAAGGTCATGGTTATACATGATCTTCCTACATTCAATGGTAACTTAGAGAGAGTGTTTCTAAGAGAAAAATAACCCAGTATTTATAAGCCTGTAACTTAAAAAAAACCTTACTCAGCAAAACCAAAAATCATATTTCTATCCCTCCAACTCTTTATATCTAGACTTTGTTTACTCTTATTTTTTTAAAAAAAATATCTTGATTTCCCAGACTCAATTTTTGGTGGAAAAGAAAATATACTGGTTGACTAATTCTTAATTTACACTAGTCTGCAAAATCTTATCAAGATTAAAATAAGATAAGAGAATTTTTTTTTCTTTCTCATGTGAAGGTAAGAAAATTTTAACTACCCCTAAAAACAAGAATTAATTTGTGTCCCAATGAAGCTGTACTTTTCCAAATGTTTCAAAATAGACTTATAGATACTTCTGCCTTCAGATAAATGTTTGACTATCAATTAGTAAAATGTGTTAATTGCAAAAAAGAATGAGTCAACTTAATTTTTCCATTTCTTTTTTTTAGGAAAAATATACTAGAAAAAAAACACTTTCCTTTCCAAATATATAACAAAAATGTATTTAAAAAAAACAATGTATATACATGCCTTATCACTCAATTAGAAACACACCTGCATATATATATATATATTATTTTTTAATAAAAACTAAAACCCTCTAGGTTTATAAATAAATATCATAAAGCTGTGTGTGTGCATACACACAGACTGCTTCAGTATGTACCTGATGTATAAAGGGTAAATGTAGATACATGCATGAATGACTGTGTGCAGAAAATATTATTGATTTTAGGCAGATATATCAGCAAATAGATTTATTAATTAAGAGAGCCTTTAGTGTTTTCATCACCAATTTTTCAAAGAAGTTAATGTCATATCTAGTTATAAAATAAGCATGTATATAATTTTATGGCTTATCAAATATATAACAAATAAATATGAATACATTACTAAAATAATTTACAAGCAAGATTCCAAGTCAATACTAATCTATTTTGTCAGATTTATCTCACTTTTAGTTTATTATATATTAATAAATTAAGCACTGTTACTTTAAAAAAGCTAATAGTAATAAATCAAGTATTGACACTTTAGAAGGTTAAAACATTTTATTTGCATCATTTAAAAATAATAAATCATATTATTTATAGTTCATTTAAATTATTTCTTGAGTATCTTGCTTGTAAATTATCATAATATATTTGAATTTGTTTGTCCTATGAAGAGGCTAAACTCTCCATACAGTAGTACCATTCAGTGCATGCCAGAGTAATCAATGGATGCAGAAAGTTTGTGCATAAAATCCCCATCTAGTGCCTATTCATTCAATATCCCCAGACTAGTTTCTAGTTTGTGGCTTTCAACAGTGAGGAGTCTTAAATCTGAGAGCACTGCACTTAGATTTTAGGATCTAATGCAATCCTCCAGCAGCCACCTTTTACCTTTTTAGCTAACTATAAACCAAGAGCAAAAAAGTATGGATGCTGGAATGAGTTCAGATCTATACAACTATACAAGCTGATGAGCTTGAATTGAAAACATTTTTGTGTTTTCATTTTGGATTCAAAGTTTTATAATTATCTAATAAGGTAAAAGGTGGCAGCTGGAGGGTTGCATAGACTCTTCACTGATGAAATCTGCAAGCTAGAAACTAATCTAGAAATATTGGATGAGCAGATACTAGATGGGGATTTTATGCACAAAACTTCTTGCCTCCATTGATTACACTGGCTTGCACTGAGTGGTGTTACTGTATAGAGAGATTAGTTTCTGTGTAAACAGCTTGTGTAAGCATAAACAATGATGATCATCTGATATTTAGTGGTATATATAATACAAATAAAATGTCCGTTAATTAACAACTATTATAATAACAATAAAAATAATGAATATAATGGTAATTAACTATTATATACAGTCTTTCAATCTGCAGATGTTCTTTCAGTTAATTCCTTAATCCTCCTCAACTGCTGTTAAATTCAAAAAACTTCTGTGGATTAAGAAACTGTATATAAGTTAATTATCATTATATTTATTATATATGTACAAAATAAATAATCAGAAACAGAAAGGCTTTAACCCTTTTCACATGTGCCTTAAACATTTGTATAATAGCTTATCAATGTAGTTTTTGACTACAAAGGGACCTCTCAATTCTCAACATAAGATAGGGCCTTTATAAAGATAAAAAAGGCCCACTTATTTTTAATCTAAATTTTTATAAGTCCCTGTCTTAGGTTGAGGTTTGAGAGATCCCTTTAAATCAAAAACTACATCATTTGGCTATTATACAAATGTTCAAATTGCATGTGAAAAAGGTCAAAGCCTCTCTCTTTCTAATTACAGACTTCCTGTGTGCTTAATAAATAATCAGAATAAAATAAATAATCATAACTTTTTTTAAAACATATGTAATTGAACTTGCACTGAGTTATATAATGTCAAAAACTATGAAGGTGGAATAATACCATTATATCTTTAGATGCTGAAGTTATATATATATATTTAATTTTTGATCCTGTTTTTAAATTATAAAGTGAATTTTGTCTATTATTTTTAATTTATAGGATGAATTTTGTCTAATACATAAATTAAAAACAGACAAAATTTATTCCATAATTTAAAAACTAAGTCACAGACTAAACTCATATAACAACAGAACCTAAAGATAGAATGGTATCATTTTATCTTTTCATGGCTTTTGATATTACATAACTTAGTGAGAGGTATATATATATAAGCACAAAATGACAATAGTTGATTGGTCAGATAAATGTAATATTATATAAATTCATACCTATATAAACATGTCATAGAAATAGTCAAAATAAGAGTCATAGATCACACAACTCTATTCTCTTAAGCTTCTAAGTTATAAACAATGAGGATTGCCAATACCTCAACAAGCTTTGCATTAAATGCTTAGCCAGAGAAAGCATTTAAAATATCTCTGTCAGGAACTCCATCCCCCAAACTCCTGACCATGGTTTCATGCTTTGGAACTCTTCAGAGAGGTGCCAGGGTAGATTCAGACACTAGATCTAAAAATACCAACCCAATGCCAGCATTTAACTAAAAGTTATCTATTGAGTGGAAAATCTGAAATTTTTAGACTTTCAGACACCTACATGTCTTCAAACCCAGCTATCCAACTCAAATAGCTATATGGGGCTGATAGATCTTCAGCCATACGATATATTAATAGTCTTAGCAATATAACATTGCATAAGACTTAAGGCAGAGACTATAAATAGTCAAAATAAGAGTCATAGATCACATGACTCTATTCTCTTAAGCTTGTAAGTTATAAACAATGAGGATTTCAAATATTTTTTGAACTCAAGACAAAACTTCTTAAATATTTATATACTTCTGCTTTAGATTAATAACTATTTATTTTAGTATCTTAGTTTTTTACTAACTGTAGGTATTTTTTCCCTTCTGATTAATAAGACTGAAAGGCCTAAAATATATAGTTATTGACATGAAGTAAGATTTATATAATTGTTTAAGCAGATTAATTTGGGTTGAAAACCTTAGAGTAATTTAAACTTCCAATTCTTAGCTAAATAATAAAACAGAATTAATTTTAAAGTAATAAGATATCAGTAGTTTTCCATTGGTGCTGTAGTTAGCATTATGTAGTTAAAATTGTTAGAATTCATTTAGTGCCTATTTCAGTCTAAAGTTGATTAGTAATTAAAATTTTTTTCCCAATTGTGATTCAGCAGTATATAGTATAATATGAAAGTGACTTTTTCTTTAGGAAAAAAATACACTCTTTTTTAAAATAAAGCAGGAGAAAAACATATCTGTGACTGTGACTGTGCACCCCCCCCCCCCAATAGTTGACAAAAATACATTTATATTTTATTTGTTCATAATTTTCTTTACTTTTCAGTAAAATTATTAAATATGTATTTATTAATAAGAATGTAATGTATATACCTGCCTTTTGTTTGAATAAACTTGTCAAGCATTAGTGGTTGAGTGGTCAGCACAGCTGCCTTACAAGCAGTTGTTGGGTTCACGGATTTGCTTCCCGGCCGATGCTTTGTCACATGAAAAAAAAAAAAAACTTGGTAAAACTAGCCTATCAAAAATATACATGACATCAAACAGGAAATAAGTTTGTCAATCTTTTCATTATAGTGTTTTTCTTGGAAAGATCATTTTTGATATTTCTATAATTAATATTTTAGTATTACATGTTTGCTTTTAAGAAAATTTAATCCAAACATAATGATTTCATAAGGATATTTCTTTTTTTATTAAATATATTTTTTAAACTGAAGACTATTTGTTATGTTTTAATTTGCATTCACAAAATTATTTGCTGCTTCTTCTTTTTATTATTATTATAACATTATAACAAAACTAATAATATTCTACATTAAATTAATTTTATCAATTGTAGAAGGTTGGCAAAGGTGTTTTTTCTTATATGTCAAAGTGTTGACTGGGAAGCGAACCTGAACAGCTGCTTGGAAGACAGCTATGCTAACCATTAGGCCACCAACGCTTGAAAGGTTTTTTATAGCAAAGAGTTTTTTAATCACATAAAAATATGGAGACTTCTCTATAAATGCAAAAGAATTCTGGTCTTTCATTAAAGATTCAGGAATTGGTTATAACAAAAGTGGAACTGCTTGCAGTTCCTCATTTTCTGTTGATGATTTTTCTACAATCTTTGCTCCCCTATATAAGAATGCTGATAAAGAATCAAAGCCTCTTGTATTTTCAGAGAAATCTTATCACAAAATCTCAATTGAAGGTTTTAATACTGAAAACATTATAACATCAATAAGAAAGTCTAAATTGTGCACTAGCTTTGGAGAAAGATAATATACCTTTTTTATTTATAAGGATTGGACCTAGTTTATTACTAATCCTTTATGCCATATTCTAAATTGTTCTATATATAATTGCAATTTTCTTGGGATCCGCAAATGTGTTAAAGTTATTCCAATTCATAAAAATAATTCTAAGGATTGTATAAATAATTTTAGATCTATTTCAGTCTTACTGTGACTAAAATTTTTGAAAGATATATATATATATATAATAAAATCATAGATAATGTAATTTTTTAACTTCTGCTCAACAAGGTTTTTTGTCAAATAGATCTATTAAAACTAATCCCATTACTATATTTGATCATATTGCTCATGCTATAGAAGATAGACAAAGATTGATGTAATTTATTTTGATCTATCTAAAGCTTTTGACAGAGTTAATCATGATATTTTTCTTCAAAAACTTTTACAGATTAGTTATCTCTATAGAGCTTATTAAATGGTATACTTCATTTATTAAGGGTGGGAAAGTTTTTATTAAATATAATAAACTTCCATTTTATACAAATGTAATTTGGATGTGCCTCAAAATAGCATTTCTGGTTTTTTTATTATTTGACATATATTATTTTTTTCCCACTTCTCCTTATTTGCATTGCTTAATTATATATTATAGAATATACCATATACTCCACAATTTACACTTCCCAATGCACTTTAAATGTATGATTTATTTTATCTCATTTTGTCTACAATTTTGACTGTCCAGCAGTCATCATCAGAGTTCTTATAACCTCACCTTTCCTACTCCTCTAAGTGAAAAAACTGTAGGCAAGAGGAGATAAAATAAATCATGTTTAAAGTGCATTGGGAAGTGTAAATTGTAGAGTATATGATATATTATATTATTTGATATATACACTGATGATTTTAAAGATTATCTTAAGTCTTTATATTTATTATACTATGCTGATGATTGCAAAAATTTAAATAAATAATTTTATTAAATGATCAAATTTTTCTACTAATGAATATTAATAATTTTATTGCTTGGTGTAGTGAAAATAAAATGTTGATTAATATGGACAAATGTTCAATAATCTGATATTGTAATAAATTTGAATTTTTAAGACTCTTATATTATATTGAAACACATAAAATTAAATGTAAGACTTTGCAAAAGAATCTAGGTATTCTATTTACAACTAATGGATTATTTCATGCTTATGTTGAATCCATAATTAAAGTTATGGGAATAATTTTTAGATATGGCCGATTGTTTAATAATCAGTTAAAATATAAATTGTTATGAGCTCTTATCTTTCCTATTATTGAATATGGAGTGGTTATTTGGAATCCACACTCAAAAAGAGATATTGCTAAACTTCAACCATTGAGACAGAAATTTTTACAGAAATGCCAGTTTAAATAAAAACAGCATTGTATCTTTCTATTCAAGAAGAAGAATATGAGATCTAAAGTTATACAAAATTGTAAATAAAAGAGTAATTTATCAAAATCTAATATCAAATATTTCATTTAATGTAGCAGAATTTTTATTATCTTAAAACCTGTTACTCAGATACTCTTAAATTTTCTCCATTGTTTCGGGCACAGGATTCTTATAATAAAGATTTTTGCAATAATAATTATTTTAATTTAAATGATAGAAATTACAACATTGTTCTTATTAAAAATATAAGATTTAATTTATTACAATGACCACATATGACATCTTTTTTTCTATATTTGTAATCTACATTATTTATTTATACATATTATATTTTTTCTTTTTATAGTCTTATGTGTTCCATTTAATTAATTTATGTGCAATCTCTAAATGGTCTACATATTTTGGAAAAATGATATTTTTAAGAATAGTTTTATTATATGCAGATTTTTTTTTTTTTTAAATAAAATCTAGTTCACTTAAAAAATACAATTAAAAAAAAAAAAAAGAAATAAACAGATAGTCCCACGATTTTTTTTTAAACAACATACTTAAAGAATTAATTGATTTGTTGTTTATGAAAAAAATAATATAGTTTGTATAGGTTAATATTTATTAATAGCAATTATATAATACTTTATATTCTATTTTACAATGTGTCTCCATCAATCTCAATCAGTAATATTGCCTCTGAATGATCATCTTTAATTATCCACTCTAAAATAAATATGAAGAAGTTTTTTGCTGTTTACGAGTTGTTACTGTTACCTACTTTGCAAGATCTACCATGAAGATAATTTAAAGCTGAAAAATATTTTTGCTTCACACGTTAATTCAAAACTTTATTTAATTAAAATTGATGATGATCTGAACTATTTAAGTTAAAGTTTTAAACACTTACTAAAAAGAAAAGTATCGTAGACAATGCACTGTGAAATTTTTTGATCAATTCCCTAATTATTAAATTTTTAAAATTAAACCCACTTTTTCTCTCATATATATTAAAAATTAAATTTTTTAAAGACAGCAAAACAAACTAACTGATTTGTAAGCCTACAACGATTAAAAATACTGCACAGGGGTACCTAGAGAACAAGAATATAGAAAAAAAATTGAGATTTGGCTATTTAATGCTAACATTATTTATTGGAAATTTTATCAATTCTACATTAACTTTTTATAATTTTAAATTACATTTAAAACATTTTTTTTCTTGCATAAATATTAAATAATTAAAATTTCTAAAGCCGAGTAAAACAAACTCACTTTATAAGCCTGTACCAATTAAAAAATACTGCAAGGGACTCCTTGTTACTATTATAATGGATAAAAATTTCAGTTTAGCCACAATTTTAGTTTTGGAATAAAAGAGCTCTATAATGCACATTATCAAAATATGAACACTGCAGTGAATAATCTTTGAAATTAAAGATTTTGAGCTAGACATCATTATGTAAAACTGTTAAAAAAAACAGTTTTTATAAAGGAACAAAAGCATTCTAATTAATATTTAACAATTAAAGTGTTTTTTTTGTTTACTTAAATTCAAAAAAACAACAATAAAAAAATTAAATGATGGTGTAGTTAAAGTTTGGCATTTTACTTGTAGTTATACATTAAACCATTTCCATCACCTAGTTGAATTGTTTTTTTGTTTTTTTTTACAAAAATAATTTATTAACTAAATCAAAAAAGAATACATGATAAATCAATCTATGGACTAGAATTGCTGCTGGATAGACTGATGCCGGTAACTGAAGAACTCAAGTTGTCTATTATTACTAGACTAGGTCTACACTAGCCCAGGATTCAATGTGTAGCCAGTCTGATGCAAGAAAATGGTCTCTATCATGAGTACTTCTTAATAGTTTTATGGTGTCACTGACACTGTTATTTGCTTGTCTGAAGATGTACTTGTACCTGGTTAGTCAGTCTGCAAAAGTGAAGAAAATGGATGTTCTGATGGTCGAAAATATGTCCGTTTTGATGGTGTTTTGAATGCAAAGAGTGTTTCTATAGTCAATTAAAATTTTTTGGTATATGAAAGTTCTGAGTGGGCTAAGGAATGGCAGTTGAATTGTTAAATGTTTTTTTTTACAAAAATGTAAAATTTATTTATACTTTTTTAAATACAATATCATCTAGCCTATGTGTTATTATTAATTAAATGTATTTGGAAAAGTATAAATAAAATTTGGTTCTTTTCTTTAAAAATGTTTAACAATTCCTTTAGATTGGTGATCTCCAATCACACCCAGAGATATGCAAAAAAAATTGAATAATGGTGAAAAAAGCATGTAAATACTATAAGACAAGATATAAGTTAAAAGTTACTACTAGTTCAAATTAATGGCTTCACTTTTACAGCCCTTATATTTCTAAATATTAGTGTAATTATTGTTTTAGTATTTTCGAACATTAAACAATAAGTTTTTAAATTTGAAATATTATACTTTATCGTATCTCTGATATATACTTTAATCAAAGATGAAATCTATCAAACTTCAAAATTATTGGAATGCATAATGTTAGTTGTTTCATGAAATATATATACTGAACTAATTACAGAATAAATATTTTGAAAATTAAATTTAAAGTAAGATAAAAAAAGACTGAATAAATTATTTTAATTTAAAATGCTTTGCAAAAATAAGTCACAAAAATAAGATAGATTGTTATGGAAAGGAAAATATTTCTGATAACAAAGGAAATTTAACTAGAACTAATCTTTATATAATAATTGAATTTACAAAATGAATCTAAACTAATTAAATTGATAATACACTTATGATATCTATAACCAACTCATTAGGAGCTAAGACAGCATTCATTAATGGGTCCTTTTAAACAAATATATTTTTAAATTGACACGTTAAAATTTTTCCTTAATTTTATAAACAATCATCACAAGAGACTGGTTTAATTAAAATAAATATTTCAGGACAGTTTGCATTTCCCCCCAATATCTTTCAAAGATTGTTTATGAAGTAAGAGAGTGTTAACTGTATTAATTCATAAAAAAAGTTAGAAATTGTGAATGTAATTGGATTATGAAGAATGATGAAATGTGTTTTCTTTGTTATTTAGCTTTCCTCTTGAGTCTGCTGGGTCTGAATTGATTTTATTTATCATTATTTTAAGTTTTAATTTGGTTCTTCAATTATGTTTAAAACTCATTATTGGGCTATTTATTTACATTTACAATATATAAATTTGCCAGCAATTCAACTATATTAATGACAAACATTTGCTAATATGACGTATACAATTTATGGAAATGGATTACCAAAAAACTACTCGAGTGAAAAATAGTTGAAACGATTGATCGTTGGTAACGGAAATACATGTAGTCCAACATAAAGCTACAAATTATTAGTTTAAAATTTTTCCTACCGTTAATTAAAATTACGTAAAATTTAATTACAGCAAAGTTATAATTTCTGAAAATCATTTGAAACAATTTTTAAACCTTTTAATTATAAAGGTAACAATTTTTGATACCTTCTTGTACTTCTCTATATAATAATGAAAATATTTGACTTCATTGAAAAAAATTAAAAGATTGAAATGGAGTTGGGCTGGACATATTGCTAAAAGAGATGGTAGTAGATGGACAATTGAAAAACTGGATTCCAAGAGATTATAAAAGACCCAGAAAGTGACCACATGTAGATGGGTGGATGAAATAAGAAAGTGTGCGGGGGTCATGTGGAGAAGAGAAGCTAAAGATTGGAGAAGATGGGTTGAACTTGGAGAGACCTTCATCCTGCAGTGGATTGATAATGGTTGATGATGATGATGACAATAAATTTATTTTTATTTTACATCTTTGACTTATATGTATTGATAAATGAATTTAAATAAAATAAATCTAATTAATATATGACATGATTAGAATAACATTTAATGTGACCTTAAATTACAGAATCTTAGCTTTAACGCATAGTTGTAAAATTCGCTTTCTGCTTAAAGCGATTCCTCATTTAAGGTGCTCAAAGATAATGTTTTACTAATAAACAATTAAATAGTAATTCAGCATGTAATTATTTTATTTTTAAATACTAATTTAAAATAACTTTGAAGTAACAACATAAATAGTCTTTTTTACAAAAAAAAAAAAAGAGAGAGAGAATATTTCAGTCTATACTACATTACAACTTATCTCTTTCTCAATTTTATACTTTAAAAAAAAAAAAATGATTTCGGATAAAAAGACTAGCGTTTTCTTCTGAGTTTAAATTTTATTTTGTCCTTCTTTGCTACAAACCTAAATAAACATTAAAAATATCAAAAAATATGTTGAAATCTTATTTTTTTCCAAAACCACTCTAAACTGTGGAGGATGAGGGGGTGGAAGATAAGTAAAAACAATCTAGGAAGCATTAAATGATTAACGTTATTTATTTAGATTTTCGTATAAGTTTAAAAAATGTTCTAAAATATATACACTAAAAGAGTGATGATATATCTATATATGAGTGTATGTATTTTTAAAAGGTGAATGAGAATCAGTTTTGTTTTTATTTACAGAAATTCCCATCTGCAATAGCGAATTGATCCCTGAGACGGCTAGCTTTACCAAAATGAAAATACCGTTCAAATGTAACAAACAATGCGGAAATTCAAACAATCAGAAAAATTTATATGAAATATAAAATTTAATGAATAACAAAGAGTAAGATTGAAATATTAACGGTTTATTGCACAACTAGCAAAAACGTCTGAACAACACGTTTTAAAAATAAATATATAATCGATTGTCTTTGTTGTTCGGAAGTTCATATGAAATTGGAGCGCTAGGAATACCATAGTTGGAATCAGTCCGAGGTCATTCTGCTCCATACTTTACCACTGCACTAAACTGGGCAGGAAATGTTTTAAGTATGATTTTCTGGATGGAAATTTAAAGAGCATTTTGCATTTGTTTGTCTTTTTTTTTTCTTTAAACACCATTTTGATATATATAAAAAAAGGCTAAGGAAACAAAGATTTTCTAATTAGATTCGTATAAATTGTTTGGATTATTTTTGTTTAATCGCATTTGGATAAGTAACAAAAAAAAAGAAAAATCTATTATAAATTAAAGTTATCATCATCATCATCAAACATTATTAATCCACTGCAGGATGAAGATCTCTCCAAGTTCAGTCCATCTTCTCCGATCTTTAGCTTCTCTTCTCCACATCGCTCCTGCACACTTTCTTATTTTATTCATTCATCTCACATGTGGTTTCTTTCTGGGTCTTTTTACAAACTCTTGGAATCCAATGTAAGATTTTAATTATCCATATATTATCATCTCTTCTAGCAATATGTCCAGCCCAACTCCAGCCTTTTAATTTTTTCAGTGAGATCAGTAACACCTGTTTGTTTTTTAAGATATTTAATATGTTTTTGATCTCTTCTTGTTACTCCTAACTGGCATATCTCCATACTTCTTTGATTGGTCTAAAGTCTCTGCCTTACTTTTCTATTGTATCCAAGTCTCAGATCCATAAGTAAGAACTGGTAAAACACATTTATTAAAAACCTTCCTTTTCAAACACATAGGCATATTTCCTTTTAGTATCAAGTTATTGTTATCAAAAGCACTTCTACCAAATTTAATTCTATGATATTTATTCATTATGTTTCCATCTGTATTAATAATCTGACCAAGGTATTTGCAGCTGTTAACTCCTTCTAACTCATCATAAACAATCTTTATTTTTATGATTTGAAAAAATTCATTAAACATTACTTTAATCTTTTTAACATTTATCTTTAGTCCTACTTTCCTCTGATATAACTCCTGCAACATTTCCTGCAGCTCTAAAGCATCATTTGCAAAAACAATATGACTTAAATAATCTCCATTTACTTTCACTCCTTATGAAAACAGACAAAACTCTCCATACAGTGATCATGTGATGTTTAATGTTTTCTCCTTTAGCTTCCCATTTTAATCCACAAAATACTTCTTACAGCACTGCTGTAAAAAGTTTTGGAGATATAGAGTCACCCTGTTTTACACCCTTCTCATTGTTGACTTTCCTACTATAATTATGTAATCTAATTGTTGCTGTTGCATTTTTATAAATATTTTTTAAAATATGACAATATCCTAGATTTATACCTTGATGATCCAATACTTTAATAATTGAAGAAATGTTTATAGAATGAAATGCCTTTTCATAATCTACAAATCCAAAGCATAATGGCAGCTTATATTCATTTGTCCTTTCTAAAACTTCTCTCAATACCCTGTATGTGATCTACTGCACTAAAACCACTTTTAAATCTAGCTTAGTCTCTTGGTTGGTGGAAATCCAATGTTTTCTGTAGATGAATGATAATTATTTTGATAAAAAATTTGTATAAAACTGATAAAAGACTGATAGGTCTGTAATTTCTAATATCTTCTTTATCACCTTTTAAAAATATTAATACTGCATTCTTCCAATCATCTGGTACATCTTTATTATTTAGACATTTGGTATATAGCTTTGCTAAAAAAATTCTATTTCTTCACTTGCTTCTTTTAATATATTAATTATAATTCCATCATTACATGGAGTCTTTTCTTTCTTTATAAATTTAATTGCATGTCTCACTTCTGCATTTAAAATTCTGGGCAATTTGGAAGATATAAGGGATATAGGAGATTTGTCTTTTATTACAATATAATTCTTGATAGAAGTTTTCTACCCATTTCATGATGTCATCTCTCTTTTTATTAATAATTCCATCTTTTTTGCTTAATGCAGATATAAATTTCCTACTAATACCAAAATGTTGTTTAACATTCTTGAGACTTTTATTTTCTTCTACAGCTTTCCTTGCTATTTCACAGTTAATCATTTTCAACTCTTTTCCGTACCATTTTACAAAATTCGAGATATTCAATTCTTTTTAATACATCATTTTTGTATATCTTTATATTCCTTCTTTTCTTCATAAATTCTCTAGTCTCAGTAGAAATTTTATTGGTCAATTGCTGCTTTTTTCTACCAGCTATCTTTGCTGCAGTTTTTAAAAGTGTATCAGTTATTTTCCTATTAATGTCATTCAAATCTGAATCATGTTCAAAATCTACTAATACTTGAAACCAATTTGTTAGTTCTAATTTAAATTCATTAGAATGTTTCTGAAAATTAGGAATATCAATTGTAAATATTGTTTTTCTTAATAATTTTTGTCTCTCTAGTTTTGCATTAACACATATCTTACATCTTACTAATTGGTATTCACTTCCTGTGTTAAATTTATTAAAAACATGACAATCTTGAAATATGTACTTTTTGTTGGTCAAAATATAATCCAATTCTGCTGTATGTTCATTTAGATGTTTCCATGTCCATTTTCTTTTAACATTTTACTCAAAAAAAGAATATATAATATGAAGGTTTTTTTTTACTGCAAACTCCATAAGTCTATGTCCTCTCTTATTTCTATTACCATAACCAAAATTACCTACAGCACTTTCATCTTTCATTTGTTTACCAACTCTAGCATTAAAGTCTCCCATAACAATTTTAAAATGTTGTTTACTCTGATCAAAAGCCTTTTGTGCATCCATATAAAAATCTTCTACTATTTCATTACTATGAAAACTTGATGGGGCATAAACCTGAATTATCTGCATTTGGTATCTGCTATTAAGTAGTATAGCTAATCTTGTCACTCTGTCTGATACACCATCAATTTCCACAATGTTGTTTTTCCACTTTTTATTTATAATAAATCCTACTCCACTTGTATTTCCAATATTTGCACCTTTATAGTAGAGTACTTGTCCACTTTTTAAATTAATTATCTCTTCACTTTTTCTTCTAACTTCACAAAGTCCAACAATGTCCCCTTCAATATAAGACAGTTCTTCTAATTTTTGCAATCTTTCTTTACTTGAAAGCGATCTGCAGTTGTAAGTATCTAAATAAATAATCATTATCAAATGGCAGCCTGGGTCCCCAATCACGGAATTCTTATTACCCTCCACTTTTAACCACCAACCACTACCTTGGTTGGTGACTTTACAGCCTCCTGGGAATAAGAGCCATGACTTATTTTTATCTGTCATGATTGCATATATGTATTGGAAAAATATTTATCATTTACACATACATTCATTCTGCTTATCAGGCACTGAGAAGAAAGACCATGGTGGATCTTAAACTTGGAGGTAAAAAGCCTTTATACTCACAATGCATGTTGGTGTGCAGCTCATCCATGTTCTTATACTGTATGCATAATTACATAGTAATAATAGCTGCAACAGCAAAAACGTATGGAGTGGACATTAGGAATTTGCCCTGCTCAGTTCCTTTAAGGCCTTCAAGAGGAATCAAAGGGTCTCCTCTCACCTAATAGTAAACTCCTTTTTCCAGCCATTAAAGTTATACATATATAAAAAGTATTTCATGATACCGTAGTAAACATTATCCATCATATATAGACTTAGGTTTGAAAACGAATAGAATAATCTCAAGTAGTTGACCATGTTTAAAACAATTAATCATCCTATGCTAATTAAAAAGTGGGTAGTAGTTACTTTTTGTAAGAATGTAAAATCAAGGATGGAAAAATCTCAACCCTTAATTACCTGATAATTGGGAACCTTAATCAGTAATGCTTTCTCGTCATAATTACTTTATAAGCATCTGTTAGAAAGATCTTTGATTATGAAGTAGGCTATTTAAAATCTATTTTATTTTTTATTTATATGTATATAAAATGTAACAAAAAGTAATTTAGTTAAGTTTTGTACATTTACATATGCATAATACATACATATTACATATACTTTAAAATAATGCCCCTACTAATTTTTAAAGTTACTAAGTTAATTAAACCAAAATATATGGCTAGTTACCCTTATCAATGGCCGCAAAAAGAAGTTTGCTGTTAACTGAAAGGTGACCCTTTGAATCCTATTGAAGGTCTTAAAAGAACCGAGCAGGACAAATTCCTAATGTCCACTCCATACATTCTTGTCATTGCAGCTGCTATTACTATGTGATAATTCATATAGTATACGAACATGGATGGGCTGCTCACCAACACACATTAGCCAAAATTTGGTGAGTTATTCACTTCTTATCTATGAGTTTAAAATCAAGAGACATCATTGTCTTTCTTCTCAGTTGCCTGATAAAGCAGAATGAATGTGTGTGTATGAATAAAAAATATTTTCTAATACATATATGCAGTCATGACAGACAATAATAATTCATGGCTCTTATTCCCAGAAGGCTGTAAAGTCTCCATTCAAAGTAGTAGTTGATGGGCAAAGACAGAGAATGCTAAGAATTCCTTGATTGCTGACCCAGGCTGCCATTTGTTGATGATTTTTTATTTAAATATTTGCAACTGCAAATTATTTCAAGCAAAGGAAGATTGCAAGAATTGGGAGATGAACTGTCTCATGTTAAAGGGGACATTATTGAACTTTGTGAAATTAGAACAAAAGGTGAAGAGACAATTGATTTAAAAAGTGGATATGAACTATATAACAAAGGCACAAATATTAAAAGTATAGAGTGGAGTATGAGTCATTATAAATAAAAAGTTGAAGAACAATATTGTGAAGATTGATGGTGTATCAGACAGGATGTCAAGATTAGTTATGCAACTTAATAATAGATATGCAGATAATTCAGGTTTATGTCCCAACAAGTTCGCATAGTGATGAAATAGTAAAGGATTTTTATATGGATGTACAATAAGATTTTTATCAGTCTAAACATGATAAAATATTTATGGGAGACTTTAATGCTAGAACTGGTAAAAAAAATGAAAGATAAAACTGCTGTAGGTAAATTTGGTTATGGTAATAGAAATGAGAGAGGACATAGACTTGTGGAGTTTGCAGAAAAAGAAAAACTATATTATGAATTCTTTTTTGAGAAAAATGTTAAAAGAACATAGACACATCTAAATGAAGATATAGCAGAAGTGGATTATATTTTGACTAACAGAAAACACTTATTTCAATATAGTAATGTCCTTAATAAATTCAATATAGGAAATGATCATTGATTAGTAAGATGTAAGATATATGTTAATGCAAAACTAGAAAGACAAAAAAAACTATACTTACAGTGGCTATTTTTAATCTTCAGAAACATTCTAATGGATTTAAATTAGAACTAGCACATCATTTTCAAGTATTAATAGATTTTGAACATGATTCAGATTTAAATGAAATTAATAGGAAAATAGCAGAAACACTTTTAAAAACTACAACAAAGATAGCTGTTAGAAAAAAGTAGCAGTTGAGCAATAAATTTTTTACTAAAACTAAAGAATTTATGAAGAAAAAATGAATATGAAGATATATAAAAATGATGCATTAAAAAGAATTGAATATGTCAAATTTTGTAAAATGGTGTGAAAAAGAGTTGATATAAGAAGTATAATTGTGTACTAGCAAGAAAACTATAGAAGAGAATAAAAGTCTCAAAAGTGTAAAACAACATTTTGGTATTGGTAGGAAACTTAAATTTGCAATAAAAATAATTGAACTATTACTAAAAAAGATATGACATCATGAAATGGGTAGAAGAGTTCTATCAAGAATTCTATAGTAATAAAAAACAAGTACCTCCTACATCTATTATATCTTCTGAATTGCCCAGGATTTTAAATGAAGAAATGAGACATGCAATTAAATTTATGAAGAAAGGAAAGGCTCCGTGTAATGATGGAATTATAATCAATATATTAAAAGAAATAAGTGAAGATATAGAAATTTTTTTGACAAAGTTTTATACCAAATATCTAAATAATAAAGTTGTACCAGATGATTGGTAGAATACAGTATTAATATTAATATTTTAAAAAGGTGATTAAGAAGATATTAGAAATTACAGACCTATCAGTCTTTTATCAATTTTATGCAAAATTTTTACCAAGATAATTACAATTTGTCTACAGAGAACATTGGATTTAATTTAAAAGTAGTTTTATTACAGTAGATCATATCCAAGTATTAAGAGAAATTATAGAAAAGACCAATGAATATGAGTTGCCATATACTTTGGATTTGTAGAATATGAAAAGACATTTGATTCTATAAGCATTTCTTCAGTGATTACAGCATCGGATCATTAAGATATAGACCCAGGATATTGTCATATTCTGAGGAATATTTATAAAAATGCAACAATGATAATTAGGTTACATAATGATACTAAGAAGATTAACATTGAGAAAAGTGTAAGATAGGGTGACTCCATATCTCCAAAATTTTTTACAGCACTGCTGCACAAAGTATTTTGTGGATTAAAATGGGAAGCTAAAGGAGTAAAGGTAAGTGGAGATTATTTAAGTCATTTAGATTTTGCAGATGATATAGTTGTTTTAGCAAGTAATGCTTCAAAGCTTTAGGAAATGTTGCAAGAGTTATCAGTTGAAAGAAAGAAAATAGGACTAAAGGTTAATGTTAAAAAGTCTAAAATAATATTCAATGGATTTTCCTAAAAAATGAAAATAAAGATTGATTATTATGAGTTACAATTGCAAATATCTTTGCTAGATTATTACTACAGATTGAAACACAATGAATGAAATTAATAATAGAATTTGATAGCAATAACTTAATATTAAAAAGAAATATGTCTATGTGTTTGGAAAGGAAGGTTGTTAAATGTGTTTTATCAGTTATTGCTTATGGATCTGAGATTTGGACACATAGTAAATGAGCAATACAGCAACTTCAGACTACTCAAAGAAGTATGAAGAGCTTCATATTAGGAATAATAAGAAAAAATCAAAAATGCAATACATGGGTAAGAGAATAGAGATGTGACTGCCATCATTGGAAGAATTAAAAGAAGTGGAGTTACTTTGGACATATTTCTAGACGAGATGATAATAGATGGATAATTGAAATCTAAAACAGGATTCTGAGAGATTGTAAAAGACCAATAAAGAACCCACATGTGAGATGGATGAAGTAAGAAATTGTGCAGGACTGATGTGGGGAAGAAAGGCCAGAGATCAGAGAAGATGGATTGAACTTGGAGAGCTCTTCATCCTGGAGTGAATTGATAATGGTTGTTGATGATGATGATGACCCTTATCAATACACACATACAAGAGCCAATTCTCTCTTACAATTCATCTTTATCACAAAGTGAGAATTATTTCAGATGATTTTCAAGGTATAACATCAGCCCCATTCAGCAAACATATATGGAGTATTGAATAAGATAGATATATTTTCAGATTCACTTGAAAGAACTTCTCATATGAAAGAGATTTTCACATTATCGTTTCATTTTGATTATATTTTTTCTTTAAACTGATGAAACAATGTATAGTTATAAGTTAAACTGTTTCCATTATTGTTTCCCATTCTCTAGTTGAAATGTTAAATGTTTTACGAAAAATTCTAATATTATTTACACTTTTCTAAATACATTGTTAAATGTTCTTGTGAGATGATTGTTTCATGAAAATTAAAACTATTGTTTATAAAACCTTTTTTCCTGCTACAAGAAAAATACATCCAATTATAACAATAACAAAAAAAAAGATTATATTATAGACCAAAAAATGTCTGTTCCAAAATCACTGAATTGGAAAAACCAAAAGTACAACACGTTATCTATCAACTATTATTAATAAAAACTTAAAATAATAACAAAAAACAAACATCAAAAGAAAAACAAAATAATGATAGGTTCTGTAGTTTACCCATATATACCAAGGATGGTAAACAAACAAAAAAAAAAACTGCAATCAATATAATAATAAAAGCTTTCCAAAGCTATAGGAATTCTGACTTCTACAAAACTTAAAATGTTGAAGAATAAAAAGTACAAAGTGAATAGAGAGGCATATATTAATGATTCTATCCATTGCATGAAAATGATTGAAAGTGCATGAAACAATTATTAGAGAGAAAAACGATGTGTCTAAAATAGCAAACTATATATGTCAATGAATATGTATTTGTTTGGGAGGAGATACAGTCAGAGAGGAAAATGGTTAAAGAAAAAATTTAAATAAGCTGCTCGCATGACAGTGGCAAATAAGTCTATAATTCAATATAGGATAATAATTCATAATGTTTGAAAACAATTATTAGTTTTGCTCTTAAGAATGAAAAATAAAGAAGTCAGATGAAGGCTCTAATAAATATGTATGTAATATTTCTATTGAATGAGGGTTTTGATAGAATAGCCTAGTTGATTAGAGAGTTACATTGAATTCAGTATTTATAAATCTAAAGGTACTGATTGAGTTCTTATGTTAACTTTTGCTGATTAGGTCAGAAACATCTGAAGAAGAGAGGAGAATAATACTATTTGACCATTTTATTTCATACTAACATATGTCTTTTTATTAACATATGAATGATCAGTGAGGTTTGCTACAGTAAAAGCTCACAGTATGAATAAATTATATAATGAATGCTTTTTTGCCACTAAGATAAGATTGTTGCTACAAATACATATAATGAACACTATTGTGGCAGATAACTGGGTCATAAAAAATTTAGTTATCAATTTAATTTATTATTTGTTTTATCTCTAACAATGAAAATTTACATATTATTTGAAAAATATTACTCTAGGTTGTAAATATTGTAATAATTTTAGATATGAGAGATAAAATCAGAATTGGAAGATTGACTAATGTTAACATAAAAAAAAAAAAAAAAACAGATTTCAAAGTGAAATTATAATAAAAATGGTGGACATCTAAGTGCTAAACAGGAAATAGTTAAATCAATAATTGAAATTGGCTGAAATAGCAAATGTTACGATGAAAACTCCATAGCAACCAAATGCATAAGACTTTTCAGATGTTTCAACCTTGATTAAAGCATCAAATATGTTTGTTATGTTTAGAAAGTCTATTAGCATTTAGTTTTTTTCTGTAATTTTCCATATTTACTAGTTCTTTTCTGAATCCTTTTATTACATATATAAATATTAATTATTATTTTTTCACAGAAGATTAAACTTAAATAAATCAAAGTTCAAATCTTAGTTTTAACTTAGTATTTACTTAGCTTTCAGTTTGAATTTAATTTGTAAGAAAATTAAATTATTTCTAATAATAATTAATATTTTAAAAGCTAGTAAATGTATTTAAAAAATAATTTTAAAATTTATTAAGCTTTAGTTTGTATTCAGGGGGGAAAAAACTTACATCTGAGCTTAAATATTTTTCCATCTTTGTTTGCTCTTTAGTTAAGAATATGTAGATAGCCATTTACCACAAATATAATAGCTAAATACCAAATTATTAAGCAATGGTGAACTGTTAGCTAGGGTGCTTTGAGTTGGCCATCTACAAAACTTTAAGCCTGTATAAACAAATTTAAATTAGGCAGTATTTAAACCCAGGTTTTCAGGACTTTTTTTAATTTTTGGTTATACACCAGATATAAAGTGTCAAATTATTTGAATTAAGAATAATAGTGATAATAGTAGAAGTTTTATTGAAATAAAAAAAGAAACTAGATATTAATTTATAAAATTATTCAATTAAAAATAATGCTAACATATGAAGTCTCATGATTAGATGTATACTAATAAAGTTAATAGTTGGTATATATAAAGCTGTAATAATAAAACAGTGGTTGAAACATATATCTCAGGAAAAAAAGAACATTTCTTACAATCACTCATAATAAACAGTGAATAAGAAGGCATTATTGACTAGGCATGCCGTTTGCCCATTAGTGAAGATTTTAGATTTATCAATTTCATTTTATCTTCTAGGTAAGAATGGCTAGATACCTATGTACAAACTAATTTTGATTGTTTAGCCGAGTTGGCTATGAGTCAGCTATGTGGAACATTTTTAGGTCTGATTAAAACATACAAAAATTTTCAAGTTTTACCTAGCCTAGATTTGAATAACAGACAAAAACACTACTACTGTTTTATGACATTTTTCTACTAGAAAATATAAAAAAAAATTTCTACTAAAATATTTCTGCCCAGTCTGCATCTTTCTCAATTCATAATATTAATCCAATGTGCAAAAATAATTTTCTAAAAATCCAAATATAATAGTCATTTTTTCTATGATCATAAATTATTATTGTTAAAAATTATATATGAAAAACAATTAACAGAAGTTTTATAAATATATGGCCAGTCTTTAATAAATATATGATCAGTCTTTAGTTGTAATCTTTGTTCAAGGCAATATAATCTTTGTGAAATAGTTGGAAACTTCAGTGAGATAAAAGTTTCAGCTGGCAATGATTATATGTTTAGGCTTCCCTGTTTAGGGAATCATCTATTTATCATGGAAATAGAAGGAAGTTAGAAAGGTTGCCTAAAAATGGACTGTTTCACTTAGTTTATCTAGTCTGTCATACTTAATGGTTCCTCTTTACAGTAATAGAAATAATAATAATAATAATAATAATAATAATAATAATAATAATAATAATAATAATAATAATAATAATAATAATAATAATAATAATAATAATAATAATAATAATAATAATAATAATAATAATAATAATAATAATATCATCATCATCAGTAATAGTACCAGTAAAACAGGAAGCAGTACTAATGATATCTAATTTTTTTGGAGGCATATATAGGTGTACATGGAATATGCAAACTTTATAAAATACTCTTCAAGATCAGAAAGGAGGATTGCACTGATACTTAAAAAATTGTCAAGATTTATGATTGATGTAAATGTTCTTCATGAAACTTATTTTCCAGAGAAAGAAAGTTTTATGGAATAGATAAATGGCTGCAACTTTTTGGGAAAGACAGATCAGTTAGTAAGAAGAGAGTGCATGATATTGAATTTGCTCTAATTTATTATTATCCTTTCTTGGAATTCCTAATATCATAGAAAGGCTAATTGTATTAAACTGTGCATTGCATTATGGTACTAATGCTTCTTCTTATTATTATCATCATCATCATTATCATCATCATCATCATTATTATTATTATTATTATTATTATTATTATTATTATTATTATTATTATTATTATTATTATTATTATTATTATTATTATTATTATTATTATTATTATTTATGCTCTAATCTTAGATTCAAAGAAGAAAAACTTGTATTTTTTTATTGGATAGCAAAATTACAGCAATACAATTAAAAAATCAATTTTTTATTCTTAGAGACTTCAATACACTTATTAGTGACTTTGGCCAAAAGTTATTGATAATAATAGTATTTGTTGCTGTAAATTCAAGTGGTATATTGCTATTGAATTTTTGCATGACACTTTGATTGCCTATTACAAACATTTTGTTTAGAAGAAAGACCACTGTAAAGAAACATAGATAAATCCATATTCAAAACAATAGCATTAAATACATTCTATTGTAAATTAAGAGCCAGAATACAAAATAATTTCATGTTACACAAACACTTACAAGTACAGTTTATTGGAGAGATCATAAATTAATAAGCTCCAAGTTTACAATGAAAGTTATATTAAAACATAAATATTATTCTAACAATAATTCATTCTTGAGAAAAATCTAATATGTATATTAAATTTCAACAGCTATTGGACACTAAAATTGCTAAATTTGAATCTCCAGGACTGTCTTATTATTGGAGTATAGAATTCTTCTATGCAACATGTTTAAATACAAGTACATCTACTTTTGGATTCACTAAAAAGAAGAATCATGACTGATTTTATGACAATAATCTTATTATTAACAATTTTATTAAAATGAAATTTATGACATTTATAGATTGGTAGAATAAGAGTTTAAATGTGGAACTTTAAGATCTGAAGGTAGGAGTTTAATGATTGACAGAGAGAATTAATAATTGGTGGATTAAAACTATAATAAAGATACAGTCATTTGTTGATTGTGATCCTTCTAAATCTTTTTGTGATGCAGTGAAAGCAATATATGGAACTGAGAAATGGTATTATAATCCTATTAAATCTAAAAATATCAGTCTCTATATTCAATTTTATCACATTTAGATTTGGACAAAGATATTCAGGTTTGTGAAGACAAAACATCTTCATTTAATCTTACTGAAAAACTGCAAGTCCTGATAAAATACCTGAAGAAGTTTTAAAATATATTAATAATATGTTAGCTCCAAAAATTTTAGAATTTTTTAGTAATACCTTGATCTATGAAGTTGTTTGACTTGATCTAATGTATGCTTTTATTGTTCCAATTTTTAAAAGCAAAAGGAATAGACAAGATTATAGTATTAAATCATTATTATCCACTGCAGCAAAAATAGTTTTAGAATTTTGTTGAATAGGTTGTTTCCAATCATAGATGAATTGCTATGAGGGATGCAATGTGGCTTTAGAAAATCAAGAAGTACTATAGACAGATATTTGTTGCCTGGAAAATGCAACAAAAGTGTCTTGAACAAAGAGATTTATGGAATTGTTTGAAATTAGTTGGTTGTCTCAAAAATATATTCATATTATACAGCTTTTTCATGATGGAATGAGAGAAAGTGTTACTGCTACATGTAGAAAGTTTAAAGAAGTTGAAATGAAAATTGATGTTAAACAACAATATATACTTACTCCAGCATACTGAACATTTTCAATTTTATGAGTTATTTTTGGAACTGTTTATAGGTGGCTTAATGAAATTGAGATCAAAATTCAATATAGGCTTGGTGATGAAATTTTTAATTTGATTTGATTAAAAACAAAACACAAGAGCTTCATTTTTTTTTGGATTTTAAATTTACAATATGATAATTGTGTTATTTTTGCCAGTTCAAAAGATGATGCTTTATATTACCAAAATCACACTTTTCTTTATGTTTGCCGTAATATCATATAAATATAATTTATCCAAACTTCAAACACTTTTAGCAAACTTTATTTGTACATATACCTATGTTTCGACTGACCTGCAGTCTTCTTCAGAGTAAGGCTATTCTTTTTTTTTTTGAAGATCAGAATAGCCTTACTCTGAAGAAGACTGCAGGTCAGTCGAAACATAGGTGTATGTACAAATAAAGTTTGCTAAAAGTGTTTGAAGTTTGGATAAATTATATTTATATGATGCTTTATATTTTAAATGCAACAAATAACAGATGAAAAATCTTCAATAAACTCCTAGGTTGGATAGTTAGCAACTTTAGAATTAAAACCAATTTAATTACTTTGGTAGCTTTATAAGTAGGCAGATAGATTTAGATTTTGGGTACAACACAAACTCTAATGTGCTATTGCTAACAATTTAAAAAATATAATACTTCATAACATAAAAATTACTACTGAAACTAAGATAAGTGTATACAGAACTAATATTTTATCTAATTAATTGTATGGAAGTGAAACTTGGACAAAACTTGATGGATGGACTTGGATGTTGAGATACAATATAGATTCCAATGTATGTTGCTACACTTTTAATGAGTTAAAAATAACTACTGAAACTAAGTTAATTGTATAGAGAGCTGTTATTTTATCTAATTTATTGTATGGAAGTGAGACTTGGACATTCTACCAATGTATTATAAAAGTATTCAAAGTTTCATTTAAAAATACTATGTAAAATTTAAAAAATATAATGGCAAGATCATAAAACCAATTAATATATTTTTCAGCTTGCTGGATGTGATTCTATTGAATCCAGTATAGTAAAATCACATCTTTATTGCATTGGACATATAAAGTAAATGAACAATGCAAGATTTTCTAAAAGGATATTTTATGGGAAACTTGATCATAATTTTATGGTAAATATAAACTCCATCTATACAATAAAAATTATCTCAAAGACATTCTATAGAAGTGTAACATCAGTTGTTTCTGTAGATATGGCAGAGAATAAAATATATTGGAGAGCTATAACTATGCATAGGATTGAAGTATTTTAGAAAAAAAGTTTTTTGTTGAAGATGTTAAAAGATAGAGCTATGAAAGTCAAATGTATCAGAAAATGATCCAGCATATGTAGTTTTTATAGTCATTGCAAAACTCATTTCTAGAACAGTTTTTTTAATATTATTATTTCCTTTCATTGGAGTTTATTTACGAGTGGCTGTTATATGTACTTTACTTTACATTAAAAACAAATTTTATTAGGTCTAATAAAGGTTACATTTTATATAAAGCAACATAATTAAAGGAATGAAAAAAAACCCATGCATTTGAAATGATTGGACAGTTGTTAAACAAGTGAAATTTGAAAGACTCAAATTATATAATATTGACCAATGTTGACAGTTGATGTGATTATCCATGTATATTTGAGTGGTTGGGAAGTTTGTATAGCTTCCAAGTCTCTTCAAAAATAAATTTTGATGACATTAGTTGATATCTCTTCTTAATCTTTTCCATTGTTTTCATAAAGCAGACATTTTGATCTGGGTGAGGCTGTGTATATGTCATTTTACACCTTATAAACCAGATTGAATATGTTATAAAAATTGATAATCTGATGATTGGGAATTGTTTAGTTTTGATGCTTTCTTTGCAGTGAGATTATAGTGTAGTAGTCTGTCTTGATGTTATTATATATTATTTGTCTCACTGTTCCCAGCGCATTACATGTTGTAATGATGTGGTTGTAGGACTCCTCCTCTCTATGACATCTGGGGCACATCGGATCTACTTTTGTGATATGCCGTCTATGACAAAGAAAGGTAGAAGCTATATGTACTTATATGTACATATTTAATGTTATATCAAGTCTTTTTAAAATGTAAAATTTGAATTTTGTTTATCATACACTTATCCCAAATTGGAAGTTACTTTGAGAATTGTTTTTAACATTATCAGTTTTAGTAAAAGTGAAGATAATTAATATTATTTATTATCATCACTTAATCAATTAATCAAGAATAACTGTCAAATATGACAGTTTTCTTTAATAAAAGTAAAAATATTATTGACAAATTTTTGACTATTAAATCCAGGAAATTAAAATTATATATATTATTTGTATAATTAAAATATATAAACTAAAAATAACACTAATTATAATATACCATTTTTAATACGTTTTCAATTACTTGGAATGTTCTGGAAAAAAATTAGCAGCAACAAAATTAAATGCATATAGAGAAGAGATACATTTCCTTTTGCTTAAGGCTCTAATACGACTCCAGCTAATGCTATTATGAATAACAAACAACGGAATTTATTATAAAATCATTGGAAAATTTTAAAACTGAAATTGGATACTGTGCTTTTAGGAACAAGTTTTTTTTGGAAAATAAGGTACAAAAATTATAATAGAAAAGAGATAGAAAAAAAAAGATCTTAAAAGAATAATATCTATATACAGATATTTCCAGATTGATGTAATCAGCAGATAATGAAATAACCTACACGCAAGGGAGTTAATCATAAATAATAAATAACCATGGTTTGGAGGAGGATACTTTCTGTTACTGGTATTACCTTAGATAGTAAAAAGCTAGTGC